>PHFE01000083.1:48102-71234 GCA_002796755.1 Paracorniculantispora psalliotae | reverse complement strand
TATAAAATAGAAATTAATTCTAAAGAAGCAAAAATTATCCTTACCCTTAAAGCTCTTAATAAAGACCCTAAACTTAGTATTAGGAAGGCTATAGTAATCTATAATATACCCTTAATAATAGTATATAATTAATATAATAGCTAAACTAATTAATATAATTATACCCCTAATTTAAAGAATCTTACTAATTTAGAAAAGAAGACTATAGTAAAATATATTCTTTAGCTAGATTTATAAGGGCTATCTCTATAGTATATAAATATAGAAGATATAGTAAACTAATTACTAGCTAAATATAATAGTAAATATATTAAAGTATACTAAGTAAAAAACCTTATATAATAATAACTAAAGCTTATTATATATTTTTAATAGAGATATAACTATTAAAGAGCTAAATATAAAGATTTAACTATAATTTATAGCTAGTTTATACTCTTAGAGAATATAATTATAAAATATAGTATTATAGAGCCTAATATCTATAACTTTAATAAGACTAGGTTTTTAATAGGTTTTATCTTAATAAGAATAATTATTATAAACTCTAATTAAGTTAGAAAAGTAAAATTAGTATAGCCTAGTAATAGGGAATAGGTTATTATAATCTAGGCTATAAATACTAATAGCTTTTTAATATTACTATATATTATAGTAAAAGGCTAGAATTACCTTATACCTTAGTATAAAGATAAGTATCTCTTACTTAACTAGTATATTAATATAAGCTTAAATAACTAGATAATAAATAAAATTAGTATAGATTAAATACTATATTTTTATAACTATATAAAAGTTTAAAAAGAAGGTAGTTATTACCTTCTTATTCTAAATAGTTATAAAAGTTACTACTTAACTATATTTAAGCTTTTCTATTAAGAGAATAATATTATTACTCTCTATATACCTACTTATTCTTCTTATATACTCTAGCCTTTAAATATTAATTATTTTAGCCCTCTTAAAAAGGTATATAGATAATAAATTAAGGATCTTATAAAGGCTAGTATTATCTATATTACTAAGGAAGATTTCTTTCCTATATTTTTTAATACTTTTAATAAGTCTATTATAAAATAAAACATTTAAGGTAGTTTCTAAGGTACTAGAATTACCCCCTTTAATCCTAAAAAGGTTATTTCTATACTAGAACTTAAGTTTATAATACTAAGTCCTTTAAACTTATATCTAGAATTAGCTAGGTCTTAGGTCTTTTAGATACTAAATATAATATATAAAATAGTTTTATAGTTATCTATATTAAAAAAATAAATTATTAATTACCTTAATAGCTCTTTAACTAAAAGTCTAGATATACTTAATAGTTTTAAGAGAGATATAATAGCTATTATATATAAGGTTATATTCCTATATACTTAGGTATATAGGCTTAAAGCTATAAATAAGCTTATTAGTAAGTACTAGTAGACTAAAAAAACTAGGCTATAAACTAAAGGATCTCTTTTTATATAGGATATAAGAGATATAAGGGAGTAGATAAATATAGATGGTTAAGTAAAGGATAAAATATATAGTTATAGTTATTATAATATAAGGGTTANATAATATAAGGGTTAAAATGTATAGGTAACAATATAGTATATATAGCTAGACTAGTTATAATATATATACTTATATTATAGATATAGAAACTAATAAGGAAGAAGATTCTAATTAGTTTTAGATAAATTTTTATATTATAGTTGAATTATTAATAGTTGAATACTATAGGGTTAGGGTAAGTATGCGACTCGCTTGTCTATACGACTTGCTTATTAACCATATTAGAAACTAATATAACCTTTAATAAATAGAAGAAACTCTACTAAATATAGTATTATTTAGGCTTCCTATACTTTAGCTTAATAGACTCTTAGTATAATAATAATATATACCCCCTATATAATAATATATATTAAAATTAATAATAAAATCTAAATAGAATAAATTATACTAATAAGATACTAAGACCTTCTATAGGTTAGAGTAAATAGAATTATAATCCTTAATATCTATAATAGACTAAAGGTTAAGAATATACTTTAGATTCTAGATAAATAAATCCTATTAGAGAATTATATAGTTATTAATAATATAAATACCTATTATAGCTCTTAATAGTTAGATTACCTAGCCTTATAGAATAGGAATTATATTTATAAATAAATAGAAAAGTATAATTTATAACTACTAAATAAGCCTAATAAAGTAATAACTATAGCTTAATATATAATAAAAGGTAGTATAATTAACCCTATATTCTTAAATATACTAAAAGCCTTTACTATAATTAAGGTTTACCTAATAACTAGATCCCTCTACTATACTATTAATATTAAGGTCCCTAATTAGGAACTAGCTTAAATTATATATAGAAAAGTCAAAGTAACTATACTAGATAAGATTAAGGTATTTAGAGATTATATAAGTAAGGTAATAGTATCTCTACCTATAGACCTAGACTTAGAAGCTTAGATTAAGGATATAGCTAGATGACTATAGGAGATTCTCTAGAGCTCTACTAGAGCATATAGTAGGGTAAGCCATAGTCGCCATGTATAAGGCTATCTATAGTGGAACTAGGAGTATAAGGATATATATAACGACCTATAGATTATATAATATATCTATAAGAACTAAAGAGGAGAAGAGGTATAATAGGCTAGAGTTAAATTCTACTATATTTTAAGATGTATAAGGTAGAAATTCTAGTATAATATAATTAATAAAGTAACTATAGTAAAAGGGTGCGTTTGACGTAATCCTCCGTAATCGCATGATCCTCTGCCTACGATAATAGGGATGGCCGGACTTCTTGATCCGTTGGATAGCTAGCTTCCTACTCGATAGGTTAGCCAGCGTGCGTTTCTAAGACACGACCACACTAAGCGCGAGACTGCGATGCGGTCTGCCTCAGGGCTCCCCGATCTCCCCAATACTATACATCCTGATTACAGCAGCAATCTACTTCCTCTCGGGAGCCACCCAGAGCGCCTTTTGCGATCGCCAGTAAGGCCAATTCTTTTAAGGCGATGTTGCATCACTCCTAGTCAATAATGCCTATAATCTCGAGGTCGTTATTTACTAGAATGTAGTCACTCTTATCATCCACATACTTAAAGGAGAAATTCTCGCCATTTTCCCTAGAGCTACGGATTGCTCCTAGGCCGAATCGAGGATGTCGAGGCTGGTTCGCTGGGCTAGAAATCCATCTGTCGCGTTCTCGACTGTCCCGACTTCCCTAGCTGAGATCATTTAGAGATATCTCTATAAAGGTACGAAACGCCATCTATGAAGAGCAAGCGGTCCTAGTAGCATCTTTTCCATGCTAGAATGGAATGTAAAATATTATACTAGCCTATGAACCCGTATTAAGTACTCTATAGTAACCAAGCCTAGTATGGCCTATCTCCTATTAGTATTACTATGGTTATAAGCAATCTAAACTGACTAAAGGGATACTTCTTAATCTTAAACGTAATATCTATAAGTTATTACACTACCTTCTCTAACTGTGTAGTTGATATGGCTTGCCAGTCTAGAGGAGTGCTATGCAGCTCCTTCAAAACCGGTAGGTTGAGCTTGATGTTCATAGAGCCAGCTAGTAATCGTCGCACACCAGGCCACCTATATTCTAAGCATATTGCATTTTATATTATTATAGGAACCTATTTAGTAGGACCTTATTTACCCTAGCTTTAAAAAATATATCTTATTTTATATTTAATTAGACGTTAATTACCTAACCCTACTACTAAACCTAAGTACTCTAGTTTAACTAAACAGGTAATTAGTAGTCTATATCTATTAATACGTTCTCATTAATAAAGCTTGGGCCACGTTAGGTAGGGCCACACCAAAATCAGGGTCCCGATGTCAATGACAACGGCTGCAAATAATACTTAGGCTGTGTGCGTGCGGGGATGCTGTGACAGTTCAGCGCTCGGCGCCTTGCGCTTAGTCACGCTGTAACATGGCGAGGCTGTGTATGAGGTATGTAAATGTCCACCATCCTGTGCTACAAAATAAAAACATGCATTTTTACGTCATTTTCACGCATTTTTGCATGCGTTCGAACGCAGTATCGGTGTCGCGACTTCGTTTGGCAAGGCTTCTCCGCTCTGTTGACCCATGACGGTCCGGTTCGCACAATGCTCGACCTTAAGCGCGTCAAATAGCAGGGCTGCGCGCAGAATAATTCACGAGCTGAGAAATCATCCCTCAGTTGGATTGAACACGCGACCGTATTTTCGGCGTGACAAGGCCATTCTTATGTACAGAGCGCTGCGGCGAGGCCGCAGATGTCACTCCGGTGCTGTCGGCAACAACTTCTGATCCAGACGGACGGCTCGCATCGCCCACGTCGAGCGAAGCAAGCAAAGAAAAAAAAAAACGAGACGGGGATAGCGAAGAGATGGAGAATCATGGGATTTTTTCTGCTTTTTTTTTTGCCTCGCTTCGCTCGACTTGCGTCTGAATCGCTCGCCTCGTCGCTTTGACGCGAAGGCAGGCCGCTGATGCGCTACTAACTGGACCTGTCCAATACACTCCCCCCATAAAATAATGTTAGTATAGTACTTAATAGTTCTCTTTAGTAGAATATTTTTTATTTTCTTATATTTTTTTCATATCTTTTTATATTATACCTATATTTGGTTTTCTTTATTTCTTTTATTTTCATCATTTTATTAGTTTATATTATTATGCTACCTGTATTATTACTCAAGAGCACCCTAGCACGGGAAGTCGCACACCGACACTATTTCAAGCGGGTCGTGTACAGCATATCCCAAACAGGCTCAGTGGCTGCTCTCCGCCAGTGAAGCTTGCGAGGCGCGTTGCGCAAGCCCATCCATCCACCTTGACTGACTGCAAAGGACAAGCTCGAATGAATGGGAATTAAAGACTTGGAATTGCGGGATTGGTTACACGAGGGTACTGGAGAGTGCTTGGAACAACGAGAGTGAATGTCTGCTAATACGTTACACATGGCGATATAGTGGTACAAAGCGGCAGAGGCGGCATTTAAAAGGGCATTGGACACCACGAATACTTTACAGAGGATTTTCCTCCAACACTACATTTCTGATTCTTCCTGGCGTTACTTTCACTAGTTGTGCATCTCATCTTTCGCGCATCTCTTCCTCCGTCCTCGCGATTAACGCCCCGACCCGCTTCCCAGAATGGCTCAGGTCCTGCAAGAATTCCACCTACAGCAGCCTGCCTCGCTCGTCGAGGCTGAGCAGCGTGCTGGCTATGCGAGCTGGGCCATACGTGATGAGAAGCAGGCGCTCATCGACGTCGGCTTGACACGGCGCATCCTCACTGACACGGAGAGCACGCGGCTGCAGACGCAAGTCCGAGAGAAGACGGACTCCGTGTCTTTTTTCCTCGATGGCTCATATGGTGGCACGACGGCCGTGCTGTCATTTGCCGAGGCGAACATGGCGTGCAAGGTGCTGACGGCGCTGGAGGAACTGGGCTTGACGATGATGACTAAGAAACCAAACGGAGGCAATGTGCTGTTTAAATTAATAGGATAAACATTTATGCAATGTTTCTCTACTTTTCCTTCTCGCCTCGCTGGACATGGACCGGCACAGCTAGTGTATTTCTTCACCTGGCGTCCGCTAATGCGCTGGCGTTGTGGCCAACTAATGTGTGTGGTGAGGTGCATCACACGGCCCCACGTCGAGCGAAGGGAGGAGAAAAAAAAAAGAGAGAAAGAAAGTACTTAGCCAATGATAAGAAGAAGAATTTTTATTTTATATTTATTTTTAATGGCCTCGCTCGGCCTGGGGCGGCATGGCCACTGTCTCTCTTTACATGCCAGCCCGCAGCGGCCAAGCAAGCCTAGAAGCAAGCCCGACATACAGCGGCTCGCAACACCACATCAGCGGGCGCGACATCAAGATCAATGCGAGATTGACATTATGAAGCGTAGCGAACTACCACAACCCGTGTGTAGCTGGTGACATGATATTCGGGCGCATCAAATTCATCGTGGGAAGGCTTGTCGTGGGCGGCCTTGGAAAAGACTTGGTGTCAAGGCGAGAGATTCCCGTAACAACGCTTCTCCTATAATGCTCAGCAGCAAATTTGCCACATTACATCGAGCTATTCTCACAGCTACATTCCTCGTACGCCGAGCAAGTCACAGAGGAAAGTTTATTGGCACTATTGTTGGCAACCCGCCTTTCACCGTCACCATGCATGGAAGTACGCCCCTACTTCTCTTGGCCGGGCCTTTGAACCAGGCAAGTCTTGACCCAGGCCGAGGTCACCCGTTTCGTTGCCTAATCGGCACACGGCTTAAACGGCGGATTTTCTGGGAACAAAGATACAAAGATCCTCGAACAGTCATTCAGTACCAATTTTGTTTTGCCAAAGGCAGGGAAATATCCAGACACCCACGTAGCCCGTGCGACTTGAGCAATCATTGGGTCCTTCTTACTTCTCAGGACTATTGCCCAACTAGGAAAGCGGGCACCGAATCGGACCAATGAGCGGTCCGCCAAGAGGAATCTTAACCCCAAGCCTTGCTACTGCATCAACGGAAAAGCGTTGTTAAATGAATCCGTAGCTGACGCAGTGCGGTGACGCGGAGTCCAAAGGCGAAGAGGCAATCCTTTTTTTTTTTTTTGAGCGCTGTGCAAGACGGCCGACGACCAGTTGCTGGGCCGCGAAGCGTCGTTTATCCTGTGGGAGGCAATGCACGAAGGCGGTTGGGTGGGTGAACGGGGCGACAATGCGAGTTAGTACGAAATGGACGAGTACGAGAGGAAAAAGGAGGAGGAGGAGAGGGAATGGAGAGAGGAGGTAGAAAGGGAAAGGATAGAGACAGAGGTATTGTGGGAGCAGTTGAGGGAGGAGAAGAAGCGGCTGAGGGAGCAGAAGCAGCAAGGTGTGACCAAGTAGGCACTTGGTCGTCTTGACGTTGATAAGAAGCAGTAATACTAATTTCCCTAATATTATTACTAACAGTGGTGCCGACCTATTGCAGGCATGTATAGAGCACCGGGGGAGTTTTACCCCACCTGAACCGAGCACGGCCGCGCAATCGCATGGTACCGACCCTGGCGAGATGGAAGTCGACCTGATAAGGCCGGGATATAATTGGAAAAAAATGCGCCAAAGTTTTAATTTGAACATAGGAGAGAGGGACCTGACTGTTTGATCTCCACGCCCCGCCCGGCAAAGTAGTACAAGCCTGCGTGCTGAGAGGCGGGACGCTGGCGATCCCTTGGCGGCCCCAACCACCTCTAGGCGCCCCAACCGCCTCTAGGCACCCCAACCACAGTTCTCCAAGCCACCCACCCGGATTAGCAGCGTATATAAAAGCCTCTGTGAAACCTCAGCAGGAGCTCAATCAATTAATACTTTCTCTCACCACAACTACTCACCATAAGCAATCTTGCATGATGGATTTCGACTCTCGATTTGGAGATTGCATTACGCAATGCGAGCAGCGAATCAAGTATACCTTTGCCGGCAGACTGCTTGCTGCAGAGGCACTCAACAACGCCGGACCTGGCGCCTCGGGCTATGTTGCTGATGGAGCCTACAGGGCCCTTGCGAAAAACGATCGCCTCGCCGTTTATGGCGACAGTGTTGCCAATACCATGCTTTGCCGTGACTGGTACCATGAAAATACCAGCAAAGGTGTGTGGAACTCTGGCAAATATCGCATATTGATTAGCCCCTTTGCTAAAGGTTGGCACAGCGGTCTGGACACTGATCCGCAACGAAGTGTTGTGCAACGACTTTCTCGCCGAAACTGGATTTTCGCACGGCCTCGATGCCTGCATCAACAAGGATGCCGGAACGCGCTCCGTTTCGAACAAGATGATGGCGACAGCTGTTGAAGCTATTCTGGGGGCGGTGCATTTGGACGGGGGCGACGCCGCCCTGCGCCGTGTGCTGACGCAGCTTCGCATAGTCAATCCGTACAATGTTCTGGTAAAGTTTCAATATCCCCAGCTCCTTTTCCCGCATGGGATGATGCAGATCCGTTACGATCTACTCACGTTAACTCTCATAGGTCTTATTCGCCCAGGCCGCAAAGTTCCAGCTTCCGGGGCTGGCTCAAAGCTCCGCGATGCGTTTGATCTCTCCGGCCGCGGCGTGTTCGACGACAAAGCTACATCGGGGCGAGTGCCGCGCTCACGCGCACACAGCAAAGGCGTTGCTTCGTTGCCCGAAGCGCCCCGGCTGGCGTTATGTAAATGCATGGGGGAGCTTGCCCTGCCCCGAATGGTGGACCTTCGCGGCCTTGACGACCCAAGGACCTCTTTTGGTTCACGGCAACACGGCGCCAGTGAAGAAAGCCACAGGCATCTAACTTGAATATAGGCTTAATCGTGCTGGAGATTCCGGAGAGTGGCATAAGCAGCACGCCATTTTGGGAAACGAGCAACCGACGCTTGGTGCTTTCAGTGATGGACAGACTGTAATGACTGCATTGTTCAACACAATGCAGATTTGTTTCCTTCCGGGGCTTGATCCTGTGCCATGTCTACTAGGGCAACCATACATGCGGCCTAGAATATTCAACACTATATAGGCATTCTATAAAATTTGATATTATAAATGTATATGAAAGCTTCATCGCAACCACTGCATCCGTTTTTGAACCGATCGGCGTGAGGCCCTGCTAGAACATCGATCGTGCCTGCGCGGGTGGCTAGCGGCGCGCCCTTGGGAATTGAGGGCGTCGTGATAGGTACAATCCGGACAGCAGACTTTAAGTACACTTCCGCATGGAAGCGGCAACGATAAAAGTGGTGACAGAACTGTCTGTAGACCGCCTTACGCTTCGAGCCCGCGACGACCGACTTTTTGTATTGAAGCCGGCGTTGCAGCCGAAACAGCTTAGCCAGGACACGATCCGGGCGGCTGTCTTGATGGTCCAAATCTGCTAGTGGGCCGGTTGCACCGGTGGCGTGCCTTGTCGCGCGATGATGCTGCGGCTATCGTCATCGTTGCCATTATCGCCATTATCGCCGTTGTAGCTGCTGGCGCTATTGTCGCTGCTGTCGCTATTGTCACCGTGGTTATTAATGTTCCGGCTATTGTCTATATCGGTGCTATCCATAGCACGAAAAAAATTCCAGATCCAATTAGACGGCGCGCGCTGGAGTTGACGTTGAGCTTTTTGTGGTGTATCCAGGCGAGAGAAAAAGACAATGGTATCTGGCGAGGGAAGTCCATCCTGCATTTATGGTTTGGCAAGGAGAAGCCACGCCCGTCACGATAAAAAAAAGCCCCCAAAAAATAAGTAAAAAGCTCTAGAAGGAAGTTTTATGGCGTGTCGATTGAATAGGGTATACTCACCCCTGCTCAGGCACAGAGACTTGACGCTAGCATTCCGTCACATCTACCAACCTCGATTGCATCTAGAAACACACCTCGTCACTCATCATCCTCTTCATCCGCCTCATCCTCGTCCTCATCGTCACCATCACGAGCCTCTTTCCACCCCAAATCCCTCTCAATGCCCTGCCACAAGTCCTCTTCGTCCTCTGGCTCCTCGCCAAACGTCATCCTCACATCCTCCTCCGTCTCTTCCACGCCCTTGACCTCCACCAACGCCCCCAGCACTTCTCCCTTGCGACTCATCAAATCATCAATATGTGCGTCGAGCGCTTCATCCTCGCCGCGGACGTAGCCGTACAGCGTGAGCGATTCAAGGCTTGGAGGCAGCATGTCGGCGAGAAACGCGCCGGACGTTGGGGTGAGTGTCTTGTTGCCGAGGAGCGTGCGGATCGAGATGGACAAGTGCTTGAGCACAGGAAAATCGCGGAACGAGCCGATGGTATGGCCGTATGCAGCAACTGGTGGTGCTGCGTCGTCGTCGTTGTTGGGAGTGGCGGCGGCGAGGTTACGGTCCATGCGAAGGTACTCGGCGCCGAACTGCTTCAATTCCCAGTCCGACGGCTCCCCATCCTCTTCTTCATCAAAGCGATCCGAATCATCCGTGAAAATGGACAAGTCGACGTCCAGATGCGTCAACGTCTTTCGGTGGCTCCACAGACTGCGTCCCACGACGGCCTTGTTCATCATCGGCATGCCGCCGTCGGTATTCGAAACGCCTCCGACGCTCAGCGTGAATTTTTGCAAGGCGCGCGGCACACCCAGCATGAGCGCCACCCACTCGTGATCTATATCGAAATGCGTAATGCTCAGCTCGGTCATGCCGCTCGTCCCTGGCACGGCCAGGTTCCAGTTCGGCTGGTAGATTTGCGCGTTATCGGCAGAGAAGCGCTGCAGCGCGGGGAGACGGTGGACGAGCTGCAGATGTTCGCAGAGTTCTACGTTCGGCGTCCATCCGCTGTGATCGTACGTGAGCACCTCTACGCGCTGCAGTTTCTGCAGTGCTGGCTGCGGGAGGAGACCGTAGTTGGCGCGCAGCATGTACTCCCGCAGGAGCAGGTAGCCATGGTCGAGCGGCCCAAGGTACAGCGTGTGCGCATTCTCGCAAAAAGACAGCAGCAAAACGCCCGCCGTCAGCTGCCACTGCGCTTCGAAGCGTGAATCATCGTTCTGGCGCAGCGCGAGCGAGCCCGGGTTGCGGGTGCGTCGGCCGGCGACTCTCGCCGTCGCGGCACGCCACTGCAAAGCTCGCGCCATCATCGTCGTGCGCGCCTCATCCATGCCGAGGTCAAGCACACGTTGTCGCAGCGCGGCATACGCCGTGTCGCTCTCAGACACATCTGGCAGCACGACGTGCGATAAATCGGGCGATTCTTCCGCGCGATGGCCAAAGCCGCCGCGCTGACCCGCGAAGTCAATTACCAACTCGGTGACGCGCGCGGCAAGGCTGGGCTCGTGGATAAAGGAGGAGAGCAGGCCGTAAAGGCGCGGGTTGTCAGGGCCGTCGTCGGGGACACCGACGCGGGAGTAGGCGGTTGCGGATGCCATGCTGGTCATATTTGCTGCGTATCGGTGTGCGAAAAGCGTGTCAAGCGGCGAGGAAGAAGACTGCTGGATGAGCGGTGCGTGGTGATGGGCCAAGATAAAAGACGGCGGCGCGACGAGGCCGTTAAATAGAGTCCGTCTCAGAGAGGTCGTCGCGCATATTCGGCAGGGTAGAGATTAGGCAGTGCGTCGCGCGCGTGAAGAATGGCGATGCGTGGAGGAAAGGCTCTTCACGGCCTCGTCTGCCTAACACGGGCTCCATCGTGATGCAGATGGATGGATTGCCAAGACTGGCCAGGCAAAGTTGTGGGCCGACATCTGCCTAAAGTAATTAAACCGCTGGCCACGAGATTGTATTAATGAATAGGCGCTCATTTCATGGTAGATGGACGTCTTGATCAAAGCCGGAGCCTGCTATGCGCCGAGAAGAAAACGTGCCGCTGACACAGCCTCATCTCCCACACCAGCGCGCCGCTCGGCCGAGTGTGTACCTCTATCCATGTTCGAGAGAAGCGAGTGGAAGAAAAGTCTGAGCACAGCGGAAGCACCAAATCAATTGGCTGATTTTTTTGTTCTTTTTTTGCCTCGCTTTGCTCGACGTGGGGCCTGGAGATGAACCTCTACCCTCGTTGCCTTGGCTTCGTGCTAGAGTAGACGCTGCCCGCCCCATGTTCAACAGGCGAGTTGAGTGATGGAGAGGAAGCTTGGTTCTGATGGCCCGACGTCGAGCGAAGCGAGGAAAGATGAGAGAAAAGAATTTAAGGGAAAGGGATAATGAAGAGAGCGACTGGTATTTTTTTTTTCATGGCCTCGCTGTGCTCGATCGTGGGAGAGGCGCACGCTGCCGACAGGCTTCGCTCAACAGGGTCAATCATGCCCACTGCTTCAATCTGCCTTTCACCAAGGCGCGCACAGCTGTTTTCATTCCAGAATGAGACGACTGGTGTGATCAGCAGTGGAATATTTATACAATTTCTACTATAGTTAAATTATATATGTTGCTTGAAAGGAAATACTGTCTCTTTCAAGCTCGCCGCCTCGCGCCCACTGTCATCGCCGCCCCAGCACACGCCTCGTCGCATTATTATCCTCCTTATGCGGCAGCGCCGCCAGCACTGTGACCAACTCCTCCGCACTCGCAAAGTCTCCCGTCCAGCATCCCTCAATCGCGCCGCCCAGCCCGCCCAGCCCGTCCGTCGCCGGCAGCGTCTCGCGCTTCGGCCAGTACGCGCGCCCGTCTTTTGGTTCATTCTCTTTGTACAGATCAACTTTGCACCGCTCCCCGGTCGCAATCTCGTACACGATGGCGCCGAGCAGGCCAGTGTCTACGCGCGTTGTGTAGCCCTTGTCGTCGGCGGCGCGCATGTCGGTCTCGGGCGGCAGCAGGGAGGCTCCAGAAAAGTCGCACAGCTCGAGCCACAAGTCGGTGTCGATGAGAACGTTACGCGATGCGTCGTCGGCGATGAGTACGCGCCAGGCGTGGACCTAGGACAGCGCGTGAGCCAGCTGCAAGCACCACTGCAGTTGGCGCGCGCGAGACAACGGCGGCGTAGTGGTGGAAGACAGGTAGGTCTGCCGATTGCCGTTGAGCATGTAGGCCAGCTGCGTAGATTCCCCGTGCATCGCGCGACAACGCACGACGCCCCGCGCGGCGCGTAAATTCTGTTCCTCAAAGGGCGGCGGTTCTTGCAGACGACGGTAGACATTCTGCTCGTGGCAAATGCTGTCGATGCTCGTCGCGACGTCGTAGTCGCTCGACCAAGGGCAGCGCAGCGGGAACTTGACAGCGACGCCCTCGTCGAGCACAACGACGGCGCGGCTGAGGATGCGTTCTTCGGAGATGGTCTGACCCTGCGCATCACAAAATGGGCGACGTCATGGTAAGGGAATAATACGGAGTGGGACTCGGTAAGCAGGTCGATGCGGCTGGAACTGGATCTGCGGCTACATTTCCAGTGATGATGTGTGTGCGAGATCAACGAGTGCAAACGGTCCATCGTGCACGGCACTTCGGGGCGAGCAGCCTGCAATCCCTTTACCGCCCACGTTCGGGCGAAGCGAGTCAAAAAAAATAAGAAGAATAAATCCAGCTGGACTTGATGTTGCCGCTGCGCTCGGCGCTTTATTTTTTTTTTTCGGCCTCGCTTCGCTCGAACACGGGCTAGGAATATGCAGTCGTGCGTCGTGGTGATGCATTGCGCCGCCGAGGCAACGCGGGCAAGTACAAAATGTCGTTTCACGGCCCCACGCCAAGTGAAGCGAGGAAAATAGAAAAGAAGAAGGAGGAGGGAAGAAGTTAATTAGGAGCCATAAGGAGAATGTCGAGTATAGGAACCATAAGAGTCAAGTAGGACATGTATACCAAGTCTTGTATATTTAGCTGATTGTCTAGATGGCAGGCATACCAAGTCTATCTGTGGTCGTGCTCTCATTGTCTTTTCACCAACTAATTAGGCAATGGCCTTTCCTTTGCCCTTACTGCTGTCCAAAATGTGATCAAGTGATACCGGCGGGCATATGAAGCACACCACTTCGCATCATGAAGCGGTCCTGAAGCAAGACCGCTAATTTAGCAAAAGTCATCGTGTCCAGAGCCGCCGTCACGGCAGCCGCGGTCGCAAAAAGTGTAGTAGCGGATGTCTCCGTTGGAGCCGCCAGCGCAGAAGAAGATGGTGTTGTAGATATGGGCTCTATCGGTAGGGAGGCCGACTCTCTCCAGCTCGTCGAGGATCTGAGGCAGGTAGTTGCCTATGGGAGACCAATCAGTAATCTGCCACATGCCGGGGGTTTGCCACAGGCGTGCTGACGTACCTTTGCTCAGGAGACCAGCGCCGCAGTAGCGGAGGCCGGTATTGCAGTTGTCGGCGGTGGCGACGGAGGCGACGGTGGCCATGACGGCGAGGGAGAGCTTGGAGACGCTGACCATTTTGAAGGATTGGAGTGGAGTGGAAAGCTTGATGTTGGTGAATGTAGATTTTATTGTTGGATGAGTATGAGATGACTGAGATGCTGATTGAGGTCGGAGGCTTCCCTTTATATAGAATTGCTGGCCCGCCGTCGTCATCCAATGAAGCTACTCTATTCCGTTGAGCCGGACATGATCACCACACAGTCTAACAGTAAGGACAATCCAGTTCAGTTGCTAGCATGCATCTGGAAAGTCGTAAAGAGATTTGATGATGCTACGAAGCCTTTTCCTAATACAACTCGCCGCATTTCGGTTATGATGGATTATCCCCGTTCAAGTCGACGAGCAATTACAAAAGTTTTTGTTTGATGCAACCTCGGAGCACTTTCTGATGATGAATCATAGCGGTTGAGCCAGAATAGGATAGGACGAGGGCATTGGTGAGACATCACGACACTCAGCTGTGATGGGTTATGGCCGTTGATGAAATAATACTTCCTATCCTGTCCAAGAGTCGCTCTAGGCCCGGCAGTCAGCCCTAGCACCCCACGTTGAAGTTGTTAGGCGGGGTGGACTTAAAAGTACAGGTGTGCGGCCAGAGGCCCGAAACACAAAAACCCACACGCTCTTCACCTAGGATACGTCTGCTCTACTCGATCGCGACCTGGGGAGTGGACTATGGCTGCATGGTAAGAGTATGTACCTCGGTCGTACTTGACAGGTCGCTGCTGCTGGCGCGTTGTGAAACTGGCAAGATGACGAATGCTGTAGCACCGGCACGCTGCGAAAAGGAATATCACGCTGCGAAAAGGAATATTTCAGTCTGTGTACCTCTGTATGAGCGCTGCTCGTGACTTTGATTGGGGCGGCGCGGGCGGGCGTTGGGTTGCGACGACAAGACCGTGCCTGGGCGGGTAAGAACAGCCACACCACCGGGAACTTCTCCCAGGTTCCCACCGTGATTCACGGCCACCTTTTCAGCAACGGGAGATACCTTTACCGCATCCTCGATTGAGAGAGTCCTCATTTCAATACCGTTGAATCTTATACGTCAACAAATACATCCTGTTATCCTTGCGCTTACCTCTTACTGCCTACCAGCCAGCCGTTGTCGCCTTTGACCGGTCGCCGTAGGCCTTTACCCACCACCACCCATCATCAAGACCCCGTGCATCGACCATCATGAACCTCCCTCTCGAGTTGCTCCTACAAATCGCCGAAGAACCCGACGCCAACATCCTCTCGCTCCGTGCCGGCTGCACCACACTCCACGCCGCTCTCGCGCAGCTTTTCAAGATCCGCTATGCCAGCCAGTACACTCTCGCACTCACCCACCGCTCCGTCGCGCTTCTGCGGCAGCGCCTGTCCACCACAACGCCGCTCGACCTCGCGAGACACCTCTGCGTCGTGACAATCCTCTGGCCCTGCGGTTTCTACACCCGCAATAGGCTGCTGTCACTACTCTCTCACATCCTCACACAAGCCACCTACGTGCGCGGGTTCAAGCTCATCGGCGATACGCCGTGTGTCCCCGCCTCTGAGTGTAAATGTAGGGACAGGATAATAAATGCGCTGTATAATTTAGTCACAGAGAGGACAAGCATGACGAAAGTGGTGGTGCATCGTGTGAGTGGCGAGCACGGGGAGGCTATGTTCATGGTGCTGTGGCGCGAGGGCACGGAGACGGACCTGGATGACGGGTATGCGATAAAGATGGTCGAGCATGGGGTAGATGGCACTCCGTATGCATATAAAATGCCGGTAGTGAGAGATGGCGTGCTGACGCTTCCGCTAGGAGCCCAGGTCGTCATCACGATGGGAGGCGGAGACGAGGAAAGCTGATGAAACTGGCGGCAGCGCTGTCCCGGCGTCGCGCGACTATGACGAAGGGAAATGGAGGTGGGATGAGAATGAGGGACAATTGGCGTGCACAGCGGGGGTTGATAATTATGATCGAGAAATAGATAATGTTGATTTTCTTCCTTTTTGTTCTTTTTTTCTTTCTGGATTGACACGTGTTTCTGCAATGCGCGCCGTACAGCGAGCGCAGCAGCGAGCATCAGCATCTCATGGCCCACGTCGAGCGAAGCAAGGTAAATAAGCAGAAGAAGAAAAAAAGAACAATTAAGCCACTGCACACTCTCCTTCTCTTCATCGTCTGTTCTCTTTGGTTTCGTTTTTTCCTCGCTTCGCTCGAACGTGGGCCTGAAAGAACGCAGCAGTCGAAGCAGAACCGGCGAGCTCCAGCCAGACGGAGAGACGGGCAGGCGGGCAGGCATTTTCTTCTCGCCCATTCCGTTTCCCTTCTTCTTTTCCTGGCCAATTCAAAGCGATTCCGAACTTCTTTCTATACTTGAGCTATGTGAGTTATAATGTCGCAAGAAGAAACCAACGAATCGACAGAAACAGCAGACGCATAATACACATTTGACAACGGGCTCGATCTCTGCCTTTTTCCCTTTTTTCCTTGCTTCGCTCGCCGTCGGCCGCAACATTCAAGAAAATGCAACCTCGCCACACTGACATTAGACCTTCGATTTGACCAAAATTGCGTGTATCGTAGCCTGCAATGGCGAATGGCACGGACAAAGTTTCGCGCGGTGTGCTTGTTAGTAAGACCCCCCCCTCTACTACAATGGCACGCTTGTCTTATACTCTCCCCCCTGAAATAATGTTGGCATGGTACTTGATAGTTGCTTTAATTATAATTCTTCTTATTCGTTTTATTTTTCTTATTTTTTTTTATATATATCCTACCTTTCTTACCTTCTTTATTATCTTTATCTTTTTTTTAATTTTATAATATTATTCTATCTTTATTATTACTTACTCTACTACAGAAAGTCACACACTAACATGATTTCAAGGGGGATAGTGTATGCCTTTTGCCCTTTTAGGCATGTTGAAGGCGTGGGTCGATCGGGAGGTGCCGAACCCAATTTCGCGCCCCGGTCGCCAGCCGGGGCCCGACCGAGGATTGGTAGCCAGCGTTGTCCGTCACTGGTGCCCGTATCCTCGCTGTCCATTGACACCAGATCTGGTTCGGCTTTCGGTGGTTGTAGGCGTGAATATAGAATTCCGCGAAAAAAAGAAAAAAAGCTGACTATTATCAGCAGAGGTTCACTTGGTCGCGGCATGCGGGTTCTGCCCACGGCGCGCGCCATCTCTGGCACACTAGAGTGATGACATGATGAACCATTCCATTAAAATCTGCGCTATTCGCTCTCCAGGCGACACAAAACACTCTACCCGCTGGAGTTCAATAATAAACCATGTCACCTGCAACCTAGACTTCTTACCTGACCCATTTCCCCATCATTCCTTTTTCTTTTTCTCTCGCGTCGCTCGACGTCGGCTACGTTGTTTCTACCCGTGCCAAAGCATGTGCTTCCTATCCCCCTCCTTACGAGCTTCATCGTCCCCTTACCAGCCGACTTCACTTTTATCATCCTCAGTGTCCCTTTCATCGTCGTGCACGTCCTCCGTCAGCCGCAGCTGAATGCCTAGCTCCTGCAAGCGCACCCCCATGTATGCCACTGCCTGCCGAAACGTTGCCATCCCGCCCGCGCACGACCCGGTCTCAAGGTGCTGCACCAGCCCGGCCACGGTAGTGAACCGCCGCACCGTGTGCACGCGTTGCCCAGACAGCACCGCCGGACAGTACAGGAGGGGCGTGTTGTGCGCGGCTGACGCCAGGTGCTGCTGCAGGGCCTTGGCGTCGCGAAATGGACGGTGCGTCGGCGGGCAAAACGGGCAGCAGTGAGTAGAGGCTTGCGCGAGAAGTAGCGTGTGCCAGTCTGAGAGGCTGCCAATGGTGGGGGTCAGGCAGCCGATGTCTGCTGGAGAATGCAGAAACCTGGTGCCGGTGTCTGATGTGGTGGAGTCGTTATCCGGTATAGAAGGCAGGGACGGGCTCGACGGCGTGCGGACGAGCACGGCGGTTTCATGGTCTGATTCATAGTGAAGGGACAGGCTGGAGGGTATACGGCGGACGATCTCAGCAGTTTCGGCGTCGTCGCTGTCGATGGCGCGCAGTAGCATCCAGTTCTCACCGACAAGTGGATTCGGCTCCAAATCCGTGACAGGAGCCGGCAGCCGTGTGATCAGCTCGTCCGTATCGTATGCCATAACGAGGGCACGCAGCCTATCACCGTCGATGCCCAACACGCAGGCGCCGCTCTCTAGATGCATCACCGCCGCCGACGCTGTCCGAAAGTGGCTCTTGCCCGCCAACACGCCCGCCGCAAAGCACGCCAGCGTTTTCGCCGAGCGACACGCCTGCGATGCACGGTGCTGCCTTATCGCCATCTTGTTCTTAAAATCAGCCCATAGTTCTCGCATTGGCGCTGGGCTTTGGTCACGCCCGGCTGGTGGATATTTCGCGTCGTGCAGGTGCTGGTCGAGGGCGTTGCCGCTGGCAAAAGAGCGTTCGCAGTCGCAGCAACGAAATTCAGTGGCATGCGCGCTGCTCTTGTGGTGCTTCTGAAGAACCTTGTCGCTAGGAAAGACGCGGTTGAGTCACCGCAGTGGCAATGGCCCGCTGCGCGCTGGTGCTTGCGCAGAGGCGTCGCGTCGACGAAGCAGGCATCGCAGCGCGGACAGGTAGGGTGGTGGACTGCGGCGGTGTGCTGGGCGAGGCCAGACGTCGAAGCGAGGGTACGGTAGCAGATGGGACAGATGCAGTGATTCGTGGCGCGCTTGTGCTGCACGGCGGCCGCCGTGGTTGGGAAGGTCAAGTTGCAAACGTCGCAGGAAGCCATGTTGGCGAAGCAGGCAAGCCAAGTTCTGTGATCTTTTTTGTTCGACGGAAAGATGGGTGACTGGAGCTTGATTATGCCGTACGAGCGAGAGAAAAAAATAAAGAAAGAAGAGAGAAATGGATAGATGTAGCCGTCATTAGACTCGTGATGGTGGCGGCGGGCGTCGACAAAACCTTGGTCCGCACCTCGTCGAACAGATGGAGCGGTCGCAGAGGGTGTCGCCATGAAAGCAGCCCGCCATGAAAGCAGCAAGGCCGAACGTCACTGCTTATTATATTCAAGTTCATGATTTTTCTGTACTTATCATTTGGTTGGCTCATACTTGACGATCGTGATACTGAAATGTGAATTCCTGCGAAGAAAAACAGAAGCCGAGCGCAGCGGCAATCCCAAACTATCTTTTCCCGCCCTTTTCTTTTTTTTTTTTGTCAGCCACGAGGAGCACCCGACTACGCCTCACTCACCCGTGGAGAGATGGAAATGTACTGTGCGGCCTGAGTAGCAGCAGATTTTAGATGGCCGTCTCAGGTCCGGAATATGGTCTTCGGCTGGTACTACCCCGCCCTCCACGCCCTTGCCTTCGCTTATCATCGCAGAACGAACCTTAGATAAATGCCCTTCGTGAACAGCGGCACTCTTTGATGCAAAGACCGAGTGGCCGCCGCATGGCGGCCAGTCACTGCGCTACCATTTTGCGTCGGGCCCGGGTCTGCTCATAGGTTCGTCCGGCGGTCGCGCTCAAGCGCTGGCGAGGAAGAAGAAGCGAAGAAAAGGAGTAGTATGATAGTAGAGAAAGAAAATCGAACCTGAACGAGTTTTTATTTATTTATTTATTTATTTATTTCCTTTTCCCCCCGCGCTTCGCCTAGCATGGACTTTCAAGGGGACGTTTTACACTGTGGCTGCTGTTCAGCGCCACTGTCAGGCGTATGTTTGCTAAAGTGCTCGCGCCCAAACACCTGCATGCATCCGTTCGACTTAACGAGCAAAAGTCATGTCGGCGGCTGTAACACCAGCGATAGGCGCCATCGGCTGGAACGTTCTCTTCAGCACCGGAAGAGATGACGACGACGACGACGAATTCCCCCCGCAGTGTGCAGGCATACACCAAAATCCCCGCAACCTGCCCGTGACCTTTGGCGACATGCGCGCCGAGCTCGCGCTGTGCTTTGACGGCAGAGCCTTCGACCGCGACGGCGAAAACAATGACGACAACGAAAACAGAGGCGATGGCGAAAACAATAACGACCGCATAAACATAGTCGACAGCGGTAACAACGGCGGCGGCGACGGTAGTGATCTGGCGCACAACAAGCATACAATCGAGGGCTGTGCACTTTTTTTACGAAAAATGTTGCCTTGGCAGGCACTTTGTGTCACGCCCAAAATTCCTTGGAGAAAGGGGCTTTTGGTAAGACTGCCAATTCCTACTTTGCTGCCTGGTCGCCAGAGCACGGCGCCTCTCTCCTTTTGAGAGCGACTGCGCCAAGCCACGGCAGATGATCACGAACTAGAAGCTATTCCATCTGGAGAGCAACGATGCACATACCACACAATGTATTAGTACAAACTAATTACTCATGCCGAATCAACCATTCACAGCTACCTTGGACCTCAGTTGTTGCCCCCATCCCCCTTTACATCCAATGGCATAGTCTCAATCAGCGCGTCTGGTCGCCACCCCATGACGATCCCTGTCGCGCCCTCTATCCCGCCGTTGCTCGCCACGATCCACCTGTTGCAGAAGATGGTCGATAGAGCGTAGCCCGCGTGGCTCACGCTGACACGGTACTTTCTCTCCACGTCCGCGCTCGTCGTATTCGCCTCCAGCAGGCCGGCCTTTTTCGTGCGTAACGCCAACCCCTTGACCACATAATCGACCTTCAGGTCCACCGACCGCACGGGGTCATCGACATCAATTCGCATGTTGAAATTGGCATGGCCCTTGTCCGGGTTTCCCGAACCTTGCGTCGTGCCGTCGCTGTACCGCGTCTCGATGTAGTGCACCGCCTCGTCGGCGCGCACCACCAACCCCGAGATGTTGGCCGCTCCGCTGCGCGGCACCACCGCCGGCGCGAACGTCGAATTCCACCGCTGTGGCCCGATAACTCGGTCGTACACATCATTGGCGAAGCGGAAATACGGCCCGGACCACACTTCCCGGTCCAGCTGCCGCAGCGTGTCCTGCGACAGGCCCTTTTGCAGCACCATTTCTTTCCACTGCACCGAGTACGCGAAAACGTTGCGAATCATCTCGGCGTCGTAGTCGGCGAAAGCACGAAGTGCGCTCGCGGTCGCCTGGCTGCCGGACACCTCGAACCGGTCAAGGTAGTCGTCAAGCGGGTAGGGTTTGACCTTGGTGCGGCCTGCGGCGTACACATCGCTCACGTAGTCAGTGTACGGCCGTGGGTCGCGACGCACAAGCGCCGACGCCTCGGCTTCCATGTGCGCGTAGGCGTCTTCCCAGCTGTGCACGAGCTCGGCAGACCAGCCGCGGGATTTTCCCATGCGGATGGCGTCAGACAGCATACCCAGCTCCTCGTTACTGACCTCGGAGGTTCTGTTGTTCCTGGCAACCACTGCGCCCGCCGTCTGGCCTGTCTTGTCCAGCGCGGCCTGGAAGAGCGACCGCTTAACGTACGCGTCGGTGAATCCCCATTTCGCGCCGTCCGTATAACCCAAAGTCAGCATCGTCAGATGCAAGTTCGCCGCCAGCGCAAACTGCGACAGTGCCGCGACCTGGTAACTGCGAACCTGGAACTGCGGGATGGCGCGCTGCAACGCGGCGACGAAACCGACGTAGTGCGCGCGCAGCGTCTCCGCTTGCACCGCCTTATCCTCAGCAGCCTTCGCTCGCTCCCACTGCTGCCAGACCTCCTGAAAGGCCTTCATATTCGCCGCCAGCCCCTCGACCTCGCTCGCGAGCAGTTCCAGATAAAACTTCTCGATGCGCTCGTCGACCAAAGTGGCCACATTGGTCGCGATGCCGCTCCATACGGCGGCCGGGTTCGCATCTTTTGGGAAAAGAGCCTCGCCGAGTAGAAAGACGAGCGCGCCGAGGATGGGACCGATGTAAGGCACAAAAGAGAGGGCGGCAGAGCCGATGGCGAGCGCGAGGTGGGGGGCCGACTCCACGCCAAAGTCGGCCGCATAGGGCTCTTCGCGGCGCACGGCGTCGAGCGACTGGCCGACAAATTTGACGAGATTGTCACTGAGCTTAAGAATCGTGGCAGAGTCCATGGTTTCGGAAAAGACTGTAGAATACTGGAAAAGACTGAAGAGGAGAGGGTAAGAAGAGAGTGTTGGATGCTGATCAAACTACCAGCCTCGAGAAGGGTTCTGCCTCTCTTTATCCATTTTACAGAAGATGAGATTTGACGTGCTGCATTCCATGTATTCTATAATTTTCTCGAAGCTACCAGTTAAAATTTTCGAAAGACTCGTGAGCTGTGTTATCACAATCTAATATAGCCATGACTCAGGCACAGTCATGCGTTAAGGAAGAGCTATTGAATCGCGAAAACTCAGTTGAAAGGGACAGGTCAGAAATAAACTAAATAGAACTCTGATAAATAAGCAGTGATTTAACTCGGTGTTTGCTCCGACCTTCTTGGTGTTGTTTGTTCCGGCGGCTGGAAGTCGAGGCCAGCTCGGGTTCGGCCTTGCACCATGCATTGCCATATTGGAGGGTTCGATAGTCTGGCATGTCAATGATACAAGACGATCCCGTCCCAGGCAAAGCGCCGCTAAGAAAATAGCCTCACACTTCCTCAGCTCTTGCGGCATTAACCGGCGCGCATAAGCTCCTTCCCGCCAACGTAGCTGGGGCACCGCAGCGACGTGCAAGACCGGGCAGGGCGGCCACATCACCGACAGTTGTGCAGACAGGGCACGTATTCAATCTCAGGCAGGGATATGTAAACATTTTGACAAGAAGTTCATAGGGGGGACATGGTTTGGTGTGGAAGTGGATAGGTGCTGGATGATGGAGGTAAAAGGCCCCTGCATACTACGTGTATATTACAGGCCATCTATCGACTCCGCTCCTTCTCTCGCAAGCCCCTTCTCTCGCAAGCCCCTTCTCCGATCTGTCGATTTTCTTTACTCATGCTGACAGCTTTTTCTGCATTTGGCTAAGCCTCGCTGCATAAATATGATCACTCAGTTGTCTTGGTACAATTATACCGCCATCATGCAGCTTTCATGCCGCCGTCATGCCACCATATTTCTTTGTCAACCGCTGGCTGAGCTACCCAATGCTAGACACTGTCGCGACAGGGCACAGGTTGGATGGCATTAGATGTCTGAATTGAGCTACCCGGATGCTAGGTCAAAGATCCCGGCTAACGGAAGAGGGATCCTCATCGCGGTGATACCCTATACATGCCAGAACCGCGGCTACTTCTGGCTTCCGCGAGCACGCAAGTTCATTAAGGAAGATGTGGTTGTTCTTATTAATAATCAATTGTTTGGTTGCTGATGTTTGCATGCGAATAAGTTGCAAGACTTAAACGCTGATACCTTTTCTCTGCTGTATTGTGGAATAC
>PHFE01000083.1:14799-48059 GCA_002796755.1 Paracorniculantispora psalliotae | reverse complement strand
AAAAAAAAAAAAAAAAAAAAAGAAAAAGATAAACAAGTGAATGTATATATATATACGGGAAACAAAGAAAGCCACGTAGAGCCATGAGTGCAAGCATGCCTCGCAGCGTGGCCGAGCCGGCGATGGCACTACGACGGATGACTTGCTGGACAAAGGCATCACCACGCCCCTGGGTGTGAAGAGCATGGTCACCATCCCACTACACCTACAAAAATAATCACAAAAAAGGACCCGCATAAAAAACTGCGAGCGAGTCCTTGTGCGGACAGATCCGCCGGTGTATTATTCCCTTCGTACGCCTGTCCGTGGTTGTGTATTGAGCAACTCGTGGCTCGGCCAGAACGCAGCTCCAGCACATCAGGCTTACGCTGCCGCACAGACCCGTACCCCTGAGTTGATTTTAGTTTGTGACTTTTTCTACTAGAGTACCCTTTCTAACAATAAAGATGTTATAATATTATAGTATTATATTAATAAAGAAATAAATAAGATAAGGAAAATAAGCGATACAAGAAAAATAAACTTGATAGCCAGAATTGTCATAGAAATTATTATTAAGTACCACGCTAAAAATTATTTCGGTTGATGGTCATGAACGCTGGCGCTCGCTATCCATGCGCCAGGAGCGCAAGCAACCAGCCTCAACGATGCGCCCGATATCAAGTGAAACGAGTAAAAAAAGAAAGCAAAAAAAGGAGAGAGATACTTCGAGATTACCGCTGCACCTAACCCTTTTTTCCCCCTCACTTTGCTCGATTTCGGGCGGCGGGCCTAACGTGGTGTAGTAGACGTGGCTTGGCGCCACATCGAGACGAAGCGCATGCACTGTGGTCTTGGTTCGATGGTTGTGCCTCTATGTCTGTATGAGAATATCTCTCCGCAAGCAACGTTGGTGCTCTGAGTGAGTACCATTCTGAAGTATTAAGCTCGGGTGCTTGCATTATATGGCTTTTGGTTATAAATGCGAGCGGACTGAACGGCCTCATCAGCAGATTATGTTATAGGCGACAGGGCCGACGCCGAGTGAAGCGAAGAAAACAGGAGCCAAAAAAAGGAGACGATGGATAGACTGTCAATCGGTGTTAATTCTTTCTTTCTGTTAATTTTGATCACTTCTTATAGCACTTTAACATAATTCTCGCCTGCGGCGGTGTAAGTCAGCCACCTTCTGCCAGTACCTCAGCCAAGCGCCCACGCGCCCCATCAGCGCAAGGGGAAACGGGCCTGTTTTCATGTCGCAATATAACCTTTATCAGCAGAAATTTCCTGCACTGATTTGATGACCATTTTATGGCTTTTCACCGCGTGCAGCTAGCGATTCCTCTCCCGATGTGGAGTTTTCGCAGACCCGGCGCGACATACTCCGCATTTGTATTTGTAAGCTCATGATTTGTAAGAGTATATAGCCTGGTCATATCTTTATAGCGACACTATTATAGACCGAAAAGGAGTAGTTGGTTCATTTTAGACCTTTTTTACGAAATTCGTGGATATTTAATTTATGATAAGTCGAAAGCCCAATCTGCCGCCAGCCGTATTTATAAGCCAATCACTTATAAGATTAGGGTCAAAATCTGTTATATAAAGATAGCTTTATATCTTGTTGGATATTTCTAGAGACACTATGTACCAAAATTTTTACTGATTCGCTAGTTTCATGAATCAAGACAATGAATATCGCCATGTCGCTCCCTACCACTGTTAAGCAATGGAATGTCTGTGGTGCGAACTCCGAGTTTGAGTCACTCAAGTTTTCAGAGCAGCCACTCCCAACTCTGGGCGATAGCGAAGTGCTGGTAAAACGCAAGTCTATTTAATTTCATCGTCTTTTCCTGCATATACTAATGCATCGATAGTTGAAGGTGCCTCATTGAATGTTGGTCTGGGGAATTTGATCCCGTCTGCTCCTCGCGCACGGCATTGGCTACCGCTAACATTGTACAGTATCGCGATTTGACCATCGCTCAAGGCACATACCCGATCCCGGTCGCTGTAAATATTATTCCTGGCTCCGATGGCGCTGGTGAAGTCGTCGCCGTTGGTAGACAAGTAACCCGATTTAAACCGGGGGACAAGGTCGTAACCCTTTTCAACCAGTCGCACATTGGCGGACGTAACAATTTCCAGATCATGAGCACTTCTGGCCTCGGAGGCTCACTTGACGGCACACTGCGAAACTACGGCGCATTTAATGAGCAGGGGCTTGTCAGGCTCCCGTCTGGACTCTCCGCGATTGAAGGCGCGACCCTCTCATGCGCTGGACTCACTGCTTGGAACGCACTGCATGGTCTTCCAGGCTCGCAAGTCCAGCCTGGTCAGTGGGTTCTAACGCAGGGCACTGGTGGTGTGAGCATCTTCGGCATTCAGTTTGCCAAGGCTGCAGGAGCACGTGTGATTGCGACCACAGGCTCAGAGGAGAAGGTTGCTTTGCTCGAGGAGCTTGGAGCAGACCACATTATCAACTACAAAGCCAATCCCGAATGGGGTGTTGAAGCTAAGCGCATCGCCGGCGGGCACGGCGTGGATCATGTCATCGAGGTTGCAGGGGGCACGTCTATGCAGCAGAGTCTTGAGGCGATTGCCATTGGCGGCGTTATTTCCATCATCGGCTACGTCGGCGGCGCAGCGCAGGATGAACCTACCTTTTTGAACTGCCTTAAGCACGGGTGCATTGCCCGCGGATTCATGGTCGGCTCTCGCGTTCAAATGGAGGATATGTGCCGTGCGATTGAGGCGCATCCGAAGCTACGCCCAATTGTCGACAAAGTATTTACTTTGGAGCAGGTCAAGGAAGCGTACGAATACCAGTGGTCTGGAAAACACTTCGGCAAAGTGTGCATAAAAATTGACTAGAGTGGAGATAGTAATTAGTACGCTTGGTGACCGAGCATCGAGAAAATTGGTCTAAATTATAAGTAATAATATTTCTAATAAAGTCAAATCAATGAGTTGTAATTACAGCGTTCAGTTAGATTCAGCTACAAGCGCCAAGCTAGCTTTAGGTTAGTGAGTAATAAGAAAACAGGTTACGGTTTGACACAAAATTGGCCCAGGTCCGCTTCGGCTGAAGGGCATCGCGCGCGAGCAAAGCCTTATTGGGAAAGTCTCGGCCAAGGTCTATTTTCAAACAGGCAAATCAGACGAGACAGAACTACGGAGTCGCGCACTCTTTTTCCGCTTGAAATTTTCAGCAAACCGCTCGATAATTGCGGCTGAAGGATATTGCCGTTTAATATGGTTACTTGTAAGTCTCAATGGCTTTTTTTCCCTCTTGGAGCTTATCTGGTTCGTTGATACAAATACAATAAAATTGACGTACTTTGGTAATGTGTGCTCATGCGCTCATTGGTTGAAAATTATTACCCCGTTTCTGCCTGCGACCCCCGCTTACCCGGATGTTACTCCCAAGGGCTATATAATGTGGTGTTCATAAGTGATTTCGGGAAACATGATGCAATTTCAACTTTCATTAAAAACTCACAGAATTGATATGGCTCGATTCACTTTCCTCGCCCTCTGCGCCGCTGCTAACATCTGGGTATCCATGGCTTCGCCATGTATCACCTTTGACGCGGACTTTAATCTACTTGCCTTTGGCGTAGACGGCAAAGACTATTACGCTGGTAAAAAAGACAGCTGGGGTAATGGTAGGTGTTAGGTGTCCCAGTGTTTAAACGAAAAGCTCATTCTTTTTAGGTAACCCCATTAGGGAACTAGCGAGGGCATCAGGGCGACCGTAAGTCGAGCCAGGGTCTCAACTCTCATGCGTTAAATGTTAACGCAAAGAACAATAGGCCATTCAACGCCAAGAACACCCAGTGCTACCTCGCTCAATACTTTAATTCGATCTACTTTACAAACGCCGATACAGCTCATCCGTCAGACATTCACATCTATGATGCAAGCAAGCATTCCTGGTCTACTCAGCATTCTGCGCCGGCGAGCGGCATGGATTTCTCTAATTTTGTCTCGATACTTGACCACGACACCAACGTATTTTATGCACTCTCGAAGGGACAGCTATTTTTCGCCGACATGGGTGAAAAGACGGCCGCTTCTTCCAAGGCTGTGAAATGGGACTACATGCCAGCGCCAAATTTCGATGTTACCCAGTATAAGCCGGTTATGGCGCTCGCACAGAATCATGTGCACTTGATGAATATTGGTGGTAACGATGGCCGTGCACACATTTTCGTCATTCACTGTATTCATTCACTCTGTCGTTTCAGAAAGAAATATTTTGCATACATGCTAACGAGGGTACAGATGCTTACTGGCAGCCGATGGTTCAATCATACAAGCCTACAAATGGAAAAGGGACTTTTCCAGAAACATATGGAACGGCAGTCTCCCTTTTCCAGTCCGATAATGTCGATCAAAAGGAATTCGCGTTCTTTCCGCAGGATGGCCGCGGCACGTACGTCATCAACACCTTGTCCAACTCGACTCTGGTCCTACCCGCTCCCCCATCAAAGGACGTGAAGGCTCTTTATGCAGGTTGCTCTACATCTCTTGTGCAGTTTGATGGCAACAACACATTAAGCTATTTGCCATATGTCCAGGGCTCCAGCCAGTACCCGACTGAATGGAGGATTGTCGGCCATATCTAGCCAACTTCAACTGTTAATGGTCCCGGAACGAGTCGGGGTCTAGACTTATTACTTTCAAGCACGTGGTACATAGAATAACAATCTGCTGCCACCTACATATTCAGTAAAGAGAGCGTCAACTAACCCTTCCAGGTAAACTCCGAATTGTTTGTGAGTATGTATGCCCTACCATATTAGCAATAGAAGTCCAGCTGCTTTAACTGTAGTATTCAACCTCTCAAAAAGCTCAAGTGGAGATTTAAAGACTGTATTATACGTTATCAAACCTTTGGGAGGTAATAATAGACGCCTAAGGGCATTATAACGCGCTGTTAGGCCTTCTGAACAGTGCGGGTAAAAGTTTTGGGACTCTGTAGCGTACTATTGGGACTTCTTATAGGTTCCGTATAATAGCGATTCGCTTATGAAGGCATCGTCCGCGTCGACCGCTAGTCTGAGTCACGATTTGGCCGCTGATACTTGCGCTGAAACTGTAGCAGCGCAAAGGGCGCAGAAATATACAGCCAACACGATGTCCACAACGCCTGCCACAATACGCAGATGGCCGTATTCCAGCCGTGTATCAAGTTGATGCCTGCTTTAAAAGATGTAGCTGTGGATAACGCACGCTTGAAAATAGATGTCAAGGCCTGCGCACGTGAGGCCGGTCACAGCTTGGGCCGTTATGTAGGCCTTGCGTGGCTCCGCCGCCTATTATAGCAGCGGAAGCAAAGGGTACGGTCTTGGAGAAAGCTTTCTTCATTTTTTGAGCAAGGAATGTCTAAGGACTACTAGATATCTGGACAACGCGGCGTCTTCACCACGCAGAAGCACCGGGCGGCGCATCGTAGCCAATGGATACTCGACAGCTCGACTGTGTTCACCGATTGGCTACGGTATCGCTAGCGCAGATTGATCTTCAACTCCATGTCCTCAATATTCGCTTCCCCAGTGTTAAGCGAAAAGTGGCAAAAAAGGAGCCGACGATATCACAGCGTTGAGGGTCTCTGTGTATTGTGTAGCGTTATCAATGTCAAGATCATTCTGGCGCCAGATCGCCTCAATCAAGCCCTGTATCATAGGCACGAGGTTGTATCGCCCGTGTGAACGCAGCCTTGTCTTTGATAGAATATCCGAAATCTGGAGCCGCTGTTCGTCTTCACCTGCCTCACACGCGAGGATGAATAACGGCCATGCACTGTCGCAGTAACGGAGCCTTTCCAGCAACTGTAAGCCCTCTCTCACCAACCGCCTGTGAGAAAATGATGCAGTTGATACTTTCGAAATCGTCCGATTCATGTATACTAGTGCTGCACATCGGTAGAGTCCAGCTAATAATTCTGGCCTGCTCGGCGGCGTCGCTAAGCTGAGGTGGAAGCTTCCGTGTTCACCAAGCTCCTCGTAAATGCCCTTTCGTAACGCCTGCATCCGTGCCATGTCTGTGTTGTTATACGGTATGCTTTCGCTCTCGTAAGTGTGTGGTCTCTTGCAAATTTTGAGCACTAATTCGAGAACATCATTAGGACAGGTGTTGTTACTCGGATACTGCGGTACATTAGTCACAATTTAGAGCAACGCTGTGCTAAGCATCTACTTACTGCGGATGCGGCAGCGCGCCCAGTTTCTAGTCCACGTGCCACCACGCCTCTGCAGAATTTATTTATATCTTTTGACTTAGCCCAATGCCTCAGAGTGAACTCAGACATAACTTCATGATAATAAATCCAGTCCAGGAGAATGGCACTCTCATTTTGAAACCAGTCCATTTCTTCTGACGCTGCATGAATAATTTTCTTCGTCCCACAAAGAAAGAATGTCCAACCACCTGCCCTGCTATTCATGTTAAGAAGCTACTAAGAGTTAGTAACAACATTTAGTGCAGGACACCACGGGACGCAATACGGACCTCATACTGGTACAACAACATACTAGCAATGAGATTGTTAAGCACGCTGCCCTTGTCGATCTTGGAGATATTCTCCCGTAGCATTGAGATGAGTCGAGTCTTATAATCTTCACTTTGAGAGCGACCCAGCAGTTGCAAAGATACCAACGCGCATAACCCCTCCAAGACCATATTTGTTTGAGGAAGTGAATTGCTGAGAGCAATTCTCATAACAAAACGAGGCAGTTCGTTGTCAAGAACTGGGGCTAGGATTTGCGAACTTGATCGGTTGACTATAATAGCATAATCAGATACGCCCATATAATTGCTCGACAGACTTACAAAAGTCTAGAAATAGGGATCTATCGCCGGCGAGAGTGGATGGTGGGAGGTAGGGTAAGTGTGGTATTCGAAGTGTATGCTCATGGCGGTATGCTGTAGCCCATTGTTAGTTATCGCCGATGTCTCCATGGTGGATGCCCCACTGACCAATGGTAGGCTGCTCCTGTAGCGCATATGATAGAGCGACGTCGCACGACGAGGTGGTAATGAATAGCCTATCCGTGCCAGGCCGTCTAGCTATCTGTCCGGTAGAAATCTGCGGTTCATTAGAGACAATCCCCCTACGCGTATCTCCTTCTCGAGGCCACGATAGCTGCATGGAGTAGCCATGGCAATGATATCGTGCTTTGAAGCAGTTGCCACAAGCCGGTTTGCGTAAGTCACAGCGCACTTTACGGGCTGTAGTGTGAATCAGGTCAGCTTGGCCCAGCCGCGAAGTTACACAACAAATTACCTCGGCAGGTCCAACACCCTTTGACTCCCATCTTCAGCGTCCTTGTTCGGATCCGTTGTCGTCGAGGGACCAATGATAAGTGATTCGGATCGACAAGCAATAACAGCGGAACATCACCCTATAGTGCGGTGTGTGGTGTTCATGAAAGGCGTAGGTTATGCAATGTCGCCGTCAGGCAGAGCGGGGTGACGAATAACGGAGAGTGGTCAACATTTCATGTAGGAGGTTGTCAACGGTCAGACGTAGTTGGCTTATATCATCATTGGCAAGACTTTCCGACGCTAGCGCTAAATAAGCGGGGTCAAAGTACCATCACACCACGAAAATCCGGCCGAGACTGCTGTTGGATACGCGGGGTGTGTTTAAACTAAGACACTAATGAGTCTCTTGTTGTTGCCCAGCTTCGTCTCGGGTGGGGGAGTGCCTTCTCTGCCATACTTAACCACTGTAACGAGGTATCGCTTTAGCCGAGGATGCCTCTCGCTAGCGTCAGTGGCATTGCATACCATCGTAAATTTAGGGGCATATCGCCGTTTTATTTACGAAGGCCATGGGTGCTGACGAAGTTATCGGCATCTCTCGACGGGAGGACAAGCGTCAACAGGCTCTAGCACTAGGTTGCGATGGCTGCATTGCCACCGCTGATGACGAAAGTTGGGCAATCAAGAATGCCGACCAGTTTGATCTCATAATCTCCACCATCTCGTCTTCTGATGTAAGTCCTGTTATCTCGATAACCTAACATGGCGCTGTTTCAATAATGTCAAGCCAAAATTCAATAATTATCTCCTCGTTTTATCCTTTGATGTCACGCCCATCCAAGTCGCCGCCCCCGAGAAGCCTATGCCGCTTGCGCCGTTTGCCTTAATATTTAACCGCCGCCGTATTGCGGCTTCAGCACTCGCCAGCCCGAAGGAAATCGCCGAGATGTTGCATTTCTGCGTGGACAAGAACGAACATCCATACTCAAACGACGCATTAAAAGACCCTTTCGCACAACCAAAACACGACTCCAATTAGGACTATTTCTAGAAATTCCGGATATCATATCTATTTACAGCACTATTGTCATTTCAAGAGCCGTCTTTAGTTTAGTCCAAGCTCAATCAAGCGGTTGCCGACCTCTAGCAGGTAGTAGTCCGCATACACTAGTCCCGTTTCAAAGTTGCGGTTTGTAACGTCCGGGTTATTATTGACAGTTGCGCCTCTCAGAATCGTGTCGGAGCCCTCCGGGGCTCTTGCATGCTCCGTAGCGTACTCTAGAATCGTGGCCACGGCCGGCATGAACCGTTTGTCATTGGTCAGCAAGTAGAGCTCAAGCAAGCCGGAGCACGCTACCATGGCGGCCGACATGTCGCGAACGGGAGGCTGCGTCTGCGGTGCGTCAAAATCCCAGAGTACCATGCCTGTTCCGCCCGCCGTCTCTTCAACCCTCTTCATAAAGTATGTGCCTAGACGATTCGCGGCGTCGAGAAAGGCCGGATCTTTGGTCATCTTGTACGCCATTGTGTAGCCGTAGAGACCCCACGACTGGCCCCGTGCCCAGGTGCTGTTGTCAGCGTAGCCCTGCACCGTGAAACGACCAATCACGTCGCCTGTCTTGGGGTCATAGTCCACCAGGTGGTAGGTGGAGTCATCCGGCCGGACGTGGTGCTTGAGCGTCGTCTTTGCATGCTGGGTAGCTCGGCGCGCGAGTTCCTTATTGCCGGTGATCTCAGCACCCCGGTACAGGAGTTCCAGATTCATCATGTTATCGATAATAACAAGGAAGTTGGCGTTTTTGTCGTTCCAGTCGTGCTTGGTTGTGGACATGGAGTCCCATGATCGTAGACACTGGACCGTCTCGCTCCAGCGCGAAGAGAGGGACTGTGCCGACGTGGCGATGATATCCCGGCTGCTGTTGCTTCCGCGTAGTTTGAAATCTTTGTAAAACGCCGGCATCATCATGAAGCCGAGGTCGTGCGTGCCCGTGTTGTGCTGCTGCGACTCCAACCCTTTCTGCCACTGGAGAGCAAGGCCGACGATCTTCTGGGATGGGACAGATCCATGCACCTTCAATGAACGCTCGTAGAGAAGCCAAAGGCTACCTGGAAAAAACCCCGATGTCCACCAAGATGGCGACATGTAGTTGTAGGCAAAAGTATCTTTGGTGGTATCGTGCGGATACTTGTTCGGTGAGGGAGGGCCACGTTCAGCGACGTTAATGACAACCTGTGTCACCTCATCGCTAATGATAGCTTTGGATATTTCCTTGAATCTATTTTGAAGATGGAAGGGAAGGCAGTTGCCAACAGGGCCGCGGTACGGTCCTCCAATCTGAACGCACGAAGTCGTGGCGCTAACTTGCTGACCCATTTTGTCGACGAATTTTCCAACAAAGTTGCGGCGCTTGAGCGTGGTTAGTTCCAGGCGGGTTCTCCTCTTTTATCGTCTCATGCTCAAGGTAGTAGACTGCATTGTTAGCAGGTGAATCGGCCCGAAATGCTACTTCTCGGCGATATCCACATTTTCCCAGCCTGGATAGGGAGGGCAGCAATCGTTGGGAAAATTAGCCACCAATCATAGCACACGAATGTAGTACGCAGCAACACCTTCGGCACTGCAAACAGTGAATTATCCAGTGAGATATGCACGCGATGCCGCTACTGTCCTTTGCTGACCATTCCTACGTCTGCAAATCTAACAGCAGTCTCATGAACTCTGCGATGTCGATTGCTAATGCAGCATCGTTGATATCATGTACGCCATCGAAAATGAAAATACTTGTTGTCGAGAGGCCATGACATCAATCAGTCTTCTCGCAGAAACACCCTCAAGCCCATGCTGCCTGGCCCGCTAGGTGGGAGATTGAGCTGAGGCGAGAGACCTCTTTATGTATGATAATTTATAGTGAACAAAGTACCTTTTACCGCTATTAGGTATAAAGAGGCGTAGGCTTTATGCCCCAGTTGTTTCTTCTGATTGTGGTCTATATATAGTGACATTTTGAGGCTGATTTAGTGTATCGTGATAGCCTGGTGAGCGTAAAGGTACGACGTGGCTGAGACGGCGGCTACATCTGAAAGCTGTAATGCCAGCTAGACAAAGAACATGGCTAACTCGCATTTGGTGTGTGCGCCGTGGCGGCAAGCCCAAAGCGCCTGTTGCCGATATCCCACACCGTGTAGTAGTACTTGAGCATGCTGCCGCCCATGATCCAAAGCGCCTTGCCGCCGAGGCTGTCTGGGACGCTCGCGTTGATGAAGGTCTGGCACATGCCCGGCTTGTCTGCCAGACGCCCGATGCTGAGCTCCGCCGAGGGGATCGTGTAGTTTGCGCCACCAATCGTGAAGCGGACGGTGGAATCGAGCCCGCCGAGGTTGTCGCACGGAATGGCATATGTGCCTGCGGCGTCGACGGGCTGGATGTCCGGCGAGATGCTGGCGTACATCTTCTCGGCTGCTTCCCTAGGGGCGACCAGGTTGCTGGTGCCCGAGTCGTAGATGACGTTGTCGGGCGCAATGTCCAAGAGGTGTCCGTTGACAAAGACCTTGTCAAAGGTTCCGTTGAACTGTCCCCGCTCGGGCGTGACGGGTGTGTAGTTGATCTCACCTCGAATCTTGGAGAAATCGATGTTGCCGATCGTCAACTCCGCGTGTCCCAGAGAATGTGGGGTAAGATAAAGGCCGTAGAGAGCTTCCTTGAGCTGAGCCGTAGCATTGACGGCTTCGAAAAACGTCTGTCCTCCGGTCGTGATCCCTTCATGAAAACCCATCCCGACGATTCCGTCAAACGGATCAGCAGCAAAGGATTCGCTTTGATTCTCAATGAGACCGAATTGGAAGTTTGCCAACCGCACCCCGCCAATTGTCAGCGCGTCACGGACGACCTTCCCCTCAATGGTAAAGTTGCCCGCCGCCGCAACGCCCGTGCCCGTAGAAAAGGAGGTGAAGAACGGGCCGTCCAGGTCCTGGAAGGTGGTGGACCTCCGAGCGTCAAACCGATGGCGCAGCCCGGCGCAACCAGGGTTACTGCACTCGGAAGAGGGAATCAATACGTCGGATGATCCGGTATCAAACACCACCGTCCTGTTCGATGACGCACGCATTAGCATTGTATTTATGGACCGGTCGGGCCAAACTGGGCAGTTTTTACAGATTCTGGGGCGGAGTGCCCACTTGCAGCTGTCCATACCACTGTTGCGATGTCAGTTTGTCGTTTTGAGGAGAAATACCGCGATGCCGACAGGGCGTACCTGCAAATCAGTCCCTCTGTACCAGTTTTCCAAGCCCTCGGCGATGCCAGAGCGCCTGGCGACGTTGGCATTTGTTCGCCGTACGGCCGTAAGCGGCAGAACAGCGTGGTCGGAGCCCTGCAGTGAAGCTAGAACTGATGGGCCAACAGCTACCAGAAGCGATATGCCAGCGGCCACTCGGAGGTACATGGTCAATAAAGTTTTCCTTTCTTTCTTCTTTTTTTCCTTTTGGGGTTGGATTTTTCTATTTCATGCCAGGACCACAGTCGGATGGATGCGTGGACTATTTGTACGAGGCCAGCAACATGAGCATTGCTTACTGACAGTGGAATGGGCCACACGCAAACCAGATGAACTCGGGCGTTGTCTGCAAGACTGGTGTTAAAATGGCAATGCATACCTCTCGCATGACTGGTGGATCTATATTTAACGCGCCCCGAATGCAAGCTACAATATTGTCCGGTATTGCATGGACAGCAGCATCTATCCTGTACGACATCAGTACCTTGCACCCCTGTCATTTATCTGGGGCTCCGTGTACAGGCCACTCGCCACGCACCACAAGATGTGGAATCTTTTCAGCAGGCTCACTTCGTAGAAAAATGGGATCTGCAAAAAAGATGAAAAATGCGCGGTAGAATCCACGAGTCAGATGACGCAGGCGGGCGTGGCGGCGGAATCTTGCCAGTGATGGTGATGCGAACCCTACGTACTACAGAAGGCGTATTGTGTGCCGCACAATGAATGAAGCAACTGTTGTATCGTCGTGACAAGCCCCGCTCTGTAGTCTTGATGCTGTGCACTTCAGTTTACCCAAGAATTAGGGGTCATGGAACCAAGATTGCGTTTCCGCCTCTTGTAAAGACTACAATTCGTTCGCAAGGCGCATTACGACCCTATATATAGGGCAATGCTGCCCATTCACTTTTTTTAACGTTGTGTAGGAAACAAGTACGGATCTTGCGCCAGCGCCATTTCTCTCAACTTCTTGGCCCTCAGCAGGCTGAAACCAGGCACGCCCTGCGTCCATGAGCTGGCCACGGTGGCGCTGGCTATCTGTGAGATGTGGGACTGTTAGTGTGCTGTAGGGCCTGGCAAACTGGGTAGGCTGATGTGGCTGTTTTAGCCATTTTCTGTGATTTGAGTGCCGTGAGCCGACAAGGCGACAAGATGGATTCTTTTCAATTTGGTAAGCCGGGGTTTCTTCCTCTTCTTATTCATTTTCTTTCTTTCTTTCCTTCCTTTCTTTTTAATTTTCTGCTATTCTGCTGGTAGAAAAGCTTTAATTATGTGATGCAAAACAGAACTCCTGGATCAGGACTTGGCCGTAGCTTGCCAACATGGCGCTGCCCTTGCCAAGTGCACCGGCCACGGCCAAGTGCGTTGACTTGGCCCCATGTTATCGCACGGCCAAGGAGAGGCAGCATACCGGACAAGCAGAGGTCAAGGGCGCTGCTCTCAATAAGCATGACGCGTGCTTACTAGGGTTTTCTTTTTTTCCCGTAGGTCTACATAGGGCGCATCTGTGTCTGCACTTGGCCTGCAAAGTGCAGCAGTGGGTCCTGCGAACCAAGAGGAGAGAGGGGGCTGTCCGATGCAGAATTCCACATTAAGCGGATGTCGCCCAGATCAGGTATTCGTTTACAGACGATTGGGTTGATCGAGGAAAACGCTGGACTGGTGTATGGCGTTGGCCGACAACCTCGGGACACCCCCAAGGCTCGCCTCCAGCCAAGGTGGCGAAAAAAAAAAACACGTCCTAACGTCGGCCACCTACCTTCCGGTCACCTCCTTTCCGGTCATGTCTCCGCTACTTCAAGACTCCTCTCACTTAGGGTAGTGCCGTGTTCATCCTATTCATCTTTCCGAAGAGGAGGAACCGTTTCTTGCTGCTGTATGCATCGAAACATTGCCCAGAAAACATAACGAGCAAGCCTAAACAACGACTACAGCCACACGCACCTTTCTCAACTGGACACCGTGCAAGAACGAAACGTTTGTGATAAACAAGGATGAAATGTTCGGCCTAAAAAAACGAGACCGCCGCGGGCGAGCTGGTTTCTAAATATCACTAGCTCTTGGACAATTTAGCCGTTGGTGCAGCAGTAAAATTTCGCCGTGGAATGTACCAGATCATGTATTTCCATACGGCCGTGGAAAGACCTGCCAATGCTAGACAAAAGAGTGCCTCACGCGCAGCTCGCAGGTATGTCTGTAGTTAAATCGTAGCCTTCTTAACTGCATCCTCGACCATCTGCCTAACAGTCTTGCGCTTTGCCACCAAATGCCCGTCGCCGTCGAAATCGAGACCGTCGACCAGGTCGCCAGCACCGCTGCCATCGAACGCTCCCGCCAATATAGCAAGAAAGACGGCAGGTGGAATTTGGCCGCCTTTGAGCGCGCCGTCGCGCTTTTCGACAATTGCTTTCGTAGTGGTCTGGATTCTCTCAAACCTAGCGCCTGTCACCTCCTCCAGAGTCTCCGCCACCTCGTTCATGGTCGTGCGCACCTCACTGATAGCGATGCGCTTATTCTTAGTCTTGTCCTCGTCCATGGCAAGCGCGGCCACAATGCACGACGCAATGAAGGTCGTCGAGCAGCCCGTGAACGGCTTGTCGCCGCCGTCATGCACCGTCACCTTGCGGCCCTTCACGTCGAACGTACCGAACTCGCCCTGCAGCCACGAATCCATGAAAGCGGCGGGCACCAGCGTCGTAAAGCTAGTCGCACCACCCGCTTCGGCCAGCGACTGGAACTCGCGCGCATTGGGAAGCAGAGCGGTGAAGTTTTTCGGCCACGGGCCCTCGGTAAGAAGCGCAACAGCCGTGGGATGCAACACGTCGAACGTATACTCGGATTGAAATACTCGTCGCACACCAGCCGCTTTCGCAGCTCTCAGTAAAGCCTGGTCCACGCCCGTATTGGCTTTGCCTGAAACGAGAGATACAATGGCGTCTGCACCGCTAACAGCACTTTCCAGAGCTGCGCTATCAGAGTAGTCAACCGGAATGACCTTTGCACCAGGTATTATTTTGCCATCTCCACTTTCGGCGCGAGTGAGAACCGTCACGTCGAACTTGGGATGAGTTGACTTGATGATGGCGGGGATAGCGTGATCCGCAATGCGGCCGGAGCTGCCGGCAATGACGATCTTGGTAAAAGTCATTTCGTACTGACGTAGAACGGATAGTATTATCGAAGTTGTGCTTGAATTCAATTGTTTATGCTGCAATAGCTTGTCTAGTGAAGAAAATAGTCATCGTGCCGTTACCCCCATTATATATAGCGTATACAGAACGGCTGCTCTTGCTGCTGCACTATACTGTATTATCTAGCACTGTGCTTAGGTGATGGACTTGCCACGGCAGGATGACAGAATCAAATGCGATGATGATTAATAGATTTAAGCAAATACTTGCGACTGACCAAGCAGTTGCAGGTATTTCCGAGTAGCAGGCGACAGCATGTCTCACCGAAAACCCAGCAACTTCAAGTCTTATCGAATGAGCAAGCGATGGCAAATATTTGTGGATAGATAAGCACTGGACCAAACTCCGACAATTATCTCCGACTGATCAAGCCGTGGTTGCTTCAGATATATAATCGAATAACTAAGCATTAGCAGGTTTTACCGAACACTGTAACTGAGCACAGCAATAACAAGTCTTACAGAGTAACTAAGCATTGGCAAGATTTACCGAAGAACTAAGCGATGGTAAATATTTCCTGATAGACAAGTGCTGGACCAGACTCCGACTTGCTTCTCTAGCTGATCAGATTGTGGTTAATTCAGATGTCGCACAAACAGAACTCGTTTTTGGCAACTTTTCCCGACACTAGCTAGTGTGGGCTGCGTTATGCTACTGCATGTTACTGCTATTGGTCGGGTGTACCCATTCAAATGGCCCCATCCCCGCTGGACATTATGGTGAGCTCCACACTCACCCGAAATGGCTGGTTAGGCTGCGCACCCTGCCGACTCGACCCTTTATACGCATTTCACAAGCGTCGCAGTACCATCAGCTGCTCGAGTTTTCCCGTGGTATGCGTGCGTACTCTTGTTGCTTCGGTACTATTGCGGTCCCAGGTACCTACCTTCTTCCTCAAACTAGCTCTTCCGATGCAGTAGGACTTCTCGATATAGAGTTGGAGGAAATATACGTATGACCCTACAGGGACCAATTCATGCCGACGTCTCGTCAGCGCATCTAATCGTCTAAGTCAGGGAATTTTATGATCGCCATCAATAAGCGTTTATGAACGGAGATACCAGAGATGCAATACGGAGAGGGTGGTATAGGTTAAATGTCTAGAAGAGATCTAGAGGGGCTTTCTTTCAAATTCGTTAATTCTTCTTCTTTGCAACAACGCCGTTTACAAAGATTGAATAAAACTTGCCAAATCTTCGTAACCGGGGCCTCTGCTCAGGAAAGAAATTGTAGGAGAGATCTGGGGATCTGTCACCATTGCTTGTTAACCGGTCCTCTTTATGTAAGATTGCTTGTTGAATTGAATACTTACATCTCACCAAACCCACTCACAATAATGGTACGAAAATTCCCAATAATACAAGTTTAGAAATTTATTTTATTCAACTAAGGCTACTACATCTGTGACTTGATTTGAGTTAGATATACGTGGCGGAACACGATCCATCCATCACAAATTTTCCTACAGCTAAGCAACGTATGCTAGCAAACCTCATTACCAAGGTGTATGCGTAGGAGCAATATAAAGAACAAGGTTCCTTGGGCTAACCGCCGCTGGAGGGGTTTTACTCACCCCGATGCGTTGTTTTGCAGATGTGATATAATACTATGACTCTTTAATTAGCTCTGCAACCGGCGTTGATTGAGGAGGTAGCTATTTTCCGACATGCTCAGTGGCTAGGCCCTTCGGTGGTTAGTAGCTGCGCGCCCGTTTTATAGAGTCATTCCACGTATGACACACATGCTATCCGTTTTAATAGTCGACTTAACACCTGTTATCACATATTTTTAACCATTAAAGCTTACTTGAAGAGACTACCTGTTTAAGGCTTTGGATTCCACTATCTTTGAGGTGTTAGGCTACGACTCTCATCTTCTGATGAAGAGTAGGGTGTATTAAACACTTATGACCTCCTAATAGCATACTCTACGCCAGCACTATACCGATTCTGGCTGCAGAAACCATTTTCCGGCCCGTTGTGCGCTTATTCCGCCTCGACGGTTTACGTCGGCTTAGCGACGCACCTCGGCTTACCTTTCATTTTCCAAGCTCAGCGCCGATTCACGGATCAACGAAGCATCCACTCCCGGTATCTGAAGCTCAATATTAGCCCAACAAGGTTCAGAGGAACGCCCCGGTGGCATCCTGCATGAGTTTGGACTGGCATCCTAGTGTGCGGCGTCGCCTGGCACATTTATAGAGAGCTCTCTCCCCGCCCTATAAATAACATTAATCTTAGTGGACATTTATCCTCCCAGATCTGCTATTTTGACTCTAACGCATGCTGCCCCGTCGTCTTTTCTCACAAATCATGAGTCCACTCAAAGGATTTACTCTGCCGCGTACGCCCGGCGGCACCTCCAGCCTCGCTCCTAGACCGCCGTGGCATTATGTCGCCAATGCGCTTGCAGTCGAGTTTGAAGTAGACGAAGCAGCGGCCGTGAGCTTTCTGCCACCAGGGCTGACACTCAGATCGAGCAAGGCTGCGGTCTACTTTGCGGACTGGCAGTCTGTAACGGAAGATGGCGAAGAGAACCTTGATCCTATTCGCAGCCAGTACCGAGAGACGATTTTTCTCCTGTCGGCACAATTAGAGGATACTCCTGTCGCTTACTGCCCGTTTATATGGGTTGACCAAGATATCTCCTTAATGCGTGGCCTGGCACAAGGCTGGCCCAAGCAGATCGGCTCGGTGTGGATGACACGGGCATATGACCTTCCGTCTAAAGCAACGCCTGTTATCGGACCGGGGGGCCGTTTCGGGGCGACATTGTCCGTTAAAGATCGTCGCTTTGCAGAGGCTCGAATTACTCTGCGAGAGAGGTCCGATACCTTGCCCGATCCCACCTTCGCTGGTGCGGTCAACGTTCGATATTTTCCTGACCTCAGCGGCGAAAATCATGATCGCCCTCTGGTGCATGACCTGGTTCAGCTCAAATCTAGGGATGTGCAGATTGGTGACATTTGGAAGGGTGATGCAAGCCTGGAAATATTTGACAGCCATTCGTGCGAGCTGGCGAAATTGCGGCCGAAATCAATCGGCTGTGGCTATCGCTTTAGTTTTGCCTTCACCGTTGACGACCTGGTAGTGCTAAAGGACCTGCGTGCATAGCATGCTAGTTGGTTTTCCGTGAGCTACCGATACAAAGCTTGCAGCCAAAGATGGCCAGGATAGAGACTAGGCTTAATAGACTAAGCTCCCTTAAAAGGAAAGTCCGCTGGTGTTAGGTAGTGAAGGGGATCGGCCTGAAGACGTTGTTATGCTGTCACGATAGGATGATTGGTCGCGTCCCAGGCCATGGACAACAATTTCCCATGCAACGAATGTGCTGACCAGTGTTCACAAGTGATTTCGCAGGATAGAGGCGGGCATTTTGTTCTTCGATTCCTACTCTTCGTGAGTACGAGATAATTTCGATAGATTTAATAAATCGACCGACCCCTCACATGAGGAGCAATGAATCCATACTGTTGCCCTTGGTAGAAACTGTGCAGCTCTGTTTGTGGGGCCAACGTCACTACTGAGTAGAGCATTCAGCGTGGGGCAAGTATTTCCGACCCTCGCTGGGGGGGGGATCGGAAAGACAAGTCAGCATTTGAAAATGTGGGCACTCGGTGGTATATCGGACGATACGGCCACCACCCCACTGCTCATTATTTAAAGGCCATATGCATGTGTCGGAGGGTTGTTCGTTGGAGATATTGTTTTGCATTAATCATCCGCCCAGTATTCGCCAATTTGCCACCATAATGGCGCTGTCGTTCCAGCTAGCATTGATTGCACTCAGCCTCGTTCTTTTGGAGTACTTCTGGTTATATCCACTTTTTCGGAATCCCCTTAGCCGCATCGCAGGGCCCAAGTCATACGCCCTGACCAAGTGGCGATTGGCTTATGAGGATTGGAAAGGTACACGAACTCGTACCATTCACCAGCTTCACATAGAGTACGGCCCAGTGGTTCGTATTGGGCCTAATGAGGTTTCTTTCAACAGTTTGGAAGCCTTGCGATCCATATACGGGCCAGGCAGTCGATTTGGCAGAACACCGTTCTATCGCATGTTTGATGCATACGGCGAACAGAATTTATTCACATTCCACTCGACGAAAGATCACAGTAATCGAAAGAAACTCTTGTCACATTTCTATTCCAAGTCGAGCGTGCTCCACAACGCGACCAGTCGGATGGTCGAAGAGAAGACAGCTGAATACATGAAGCTCATTGAAAGAACGCCAGACGGCATAAGCGAGATCTTCACCAGCCTGCATTATTATTCTCTAGATAACATTACGGAGTTCATCTATGGATCATGTGGGTCCACATCAGCCATGACAGGCGCAGCGACTCATCGAGCTTTAATTGATGACATTATGCATCCCTCTCGTCGCACATTGTCCTGGTTTTGGGTTCATTTTCCGACAGCCACCAGATGGATTTACGGTCGTGAGGGCGTTCTGGGGTATATGCTTCTACCTATTCTCCCCATGAAACGGCCTACCACTTACACTGGTATTCGCAACTTTGCTTTCGAGGCCGTTCAGAAATTCGCGATGACACATGAACGTGACCATGGCACAGCTATCCTGGTCGGTGAGTGACGAATAGACCACATTATACGCATAGACAGAGGCTAATCACGCCTCAGACGACCATGAATCAGTTCTCAGCCGGCTCTGGGCGCACCACTCATCTGTTAGAGCAGATGGCCTAAGCCTTTTGCAAATTGCATCAGAGTGTGCAGACCATTTCCTTGCCGGAATTGACACCACTAGCGACACTTTGATGTTCCTTATATGGTCATTATCGTTACCACAAAATAGTGAGTTCCAGGAAAAGCTAAGAGAGGAAGTTCTCAGCCTCGGTGACGAATCGTTGAATGAGCATGGCTTTCCAAAGGCGGTTGTAAGTGACAAACTCGCATTTCTCAATGCCGTATTAAAAGAAACGTTGAGGCTTTACGCACCCTTGCCAAGCTCGGAGCCCAGATCAGTGGAAACCGATTGTGTCGTCGACGGCTTCACTATCCCAGGCAACACTGTAGTGAGTATGTCACCATGGATTCAGCATCGAAACCCCGAAATCTTCAAAGACCCGCTCGTATTCAACCCCCGTCGCTGGCTTGGTCCCGACGTGTCGGAGCTTAATCGTTGGTTCTGGGCATTTTCAAGTGGAGGTCGTATGTGCATTGGTATGCAGTAAGTTGTTTCTAGTGTGCTAGTTCCTACCAGCCCTCTCTATTGGGATGCATGACCTGTGCAATAGGAGGATTGGATGTTTGGCATTCTGCATTATTACGTTGGGAGAGCTAACAATTGTAGCTTAGCGATGGCTGAGATGACCACGCTTGCCGCGGCAATCTATCGGAATTATCGAACCTCAGTCGCTCCCGGGTTCGAAGATATTTCACCAGGGATAACCGCCCGAGTGGAAACTTTCTACGACGACCGGTTCTCCCGTATACAGGTTAATAAGATGTGATCCCTGTGGTACACCCCGCTGACTACATAATTGTTAGAATCATACCTGTCGTGTCAAGTTTGACAAGCTGGAATATTGAGTTTCTTTTTCACGTTATAGGGAGGATGCGGGCAAGCTCGATCGTTCCTGTTGCGAGGCTGTAGTAGCTAATTGCTGTGGACAGCTACAGTGTCGGGGCCTCTTATCAGACTGAATACCATCTTGCACTACTTTGACGATATCCTACTCACCAGGCCACAACGTGTCTATTTCTCAGATTAAATTGGTTAAAAAAAGGATTTATTTGACTCCAACTTTGGCCTGATGCTAATCTTTAGATCGACTATCAAACCTCCTAGAGACACATGCGAAGACTTAGAGATGGCGAGAGCCTCAATTTAGTGATTGCTAAGCTCATTCTGCTTACAAACCTTGATTTCTGGCATCTGCATGGGTACTTTAAGTCAGTGGTGGCGTTGTTCCACCGTATTTCAATTCGGCGGAGTCTCCGCAGGAGCTCGCCACACGCGAGACCGGGCTTGTGGCAAGTATTCCCGACATTAGCTAAGGGATCCGGAAATAGAGCCGAGCGTCGAGTGGCGCGCAGAAGGGTTGACCTGTCCCATGTATAACCATCGCCTCAGACGTCGCGCGCGTGACGGGGTTAAGACGATTATAGCTAGCAGGCTATTAAATTACTAGGTGGTTAGAGTATAGAGAATGTAGAGTAAGAAATACTATAATTTATAGAGATACTAGGCTACTAGTATTATATTCCTTTGTTTATAATAGTTCACATATGGGAAGTATGTAGTTCTTTATAATGGTAGTTAGGACGAACGGCATGACCAGCTAATAGAAGAACAGCTAGTTTAGTGCTTAGGCGTGCTATTACTAGTGCAAGTTGCTACCAGCCGATGACCACCCGCACTGAACACGCAATGGAACCGACCCGCAGTCAGCTGGAGATGCCCTGACTTGGACTCTGACTCCGATCTACAATACCCTGATCCGACTCTGACCTGCACACTGGCCCTCACCCGCGATACCCTGACCCTTATGCGAACTCTGACACGGTATTCCAAGTGAAGAATCCGCGGTGAATAACTCTGGCCCTTTTTCCCCACCCTGCGCCAAATCCACATGGTATTCACAGTCAACACTCTGCTAGTAGTGGGTTAGGGATCTAGGACCGGACGATCGTTTAGGGCCACAAGACTTCCATTTAGAGTAAAGACTTCCGCTTGGCACCACTGTGATGTAAAGTTATACAAGTTATACGAAAAGTATATCCATAGAAATTTGAATACAAAATACAGAAACAAAGTTTTCTAATATTCAAGAATAGCCGCCATCTTTCTTCCGTCCACCAATCATATTCTGGACGCATCTTTAAAAACAGATTTCAGCTTGTCCGAAGTCTCAACGTGAAACTCTCGATTGACGCGGATACCGGGCTGGCCCTGCTCAGCCTTGTTCGTAGAGTCCAAGTGATCCATGTCGTATGTGTCGCAGCCCTTCTTGGTGACATCTGTATGTGCAGACTCTGGTTGCAGTATATGGTCGCCGTCCTCGTCGGGCAATTCGTGGTGCGTGGAGTGCTTTGAGCCGTTGGAGCTCCGTAAAGAGTTCAAAGACAGGACGCTGCGGATGCTGCGCAGGACGGCTTCGGGTTTGACCCCCGCGACTAAATACCACATGGATGGCCCGTTGACCGCAACAATGTTGAATCCGGCCTCGAAAATTGCCCAGTAAATGATCAGAGTGTTCGATTCTAATGGCGTCAGTAGTCTGCCAGCTGCGCAGCGACTCATGTGCCTTCGAAAAAACGTGGCTTAGGGCAGTGGACTGTTGTGGCAATACGGTGCTTACTCAATATGTCTACATTGTTCTTCGCTCTTCCGTTTTGTACAAGGGACATCATCACGACTAAACGTGCTATACTTCCACCGAGACCTCTGCACGCGTAGTAATGTTAGCCCAAGTTCTGTTAGCAGATTGTCGGGTGGGGGGTTCATCTCATACACCAGAGCGATTAGGAAGACGCAAGATATTGCAACCTTGCGCGTCACCGTCGTTTTCAGAGCCCAAATCTTGTTTGGTTAGCGTGAAAGTTAGAGCGTGTAAAATCCAAGTCAGACTATCATACCCTGGGAATAGGTAGGACGAGAATCAGCAAGTCCAGGATAAAGTCGGTGATGGCAACAGATTCAAAATAAGGATACTGCTGGCAGGTCTTAGCATGCGCCAATTGCCAGTCAAGGCTCTTCAGGGGACCGCAGAGGTTGAACGGCACAACAATGAAGGTGATTGTCCATGCCGCAGAGAGGAAGACAAAAAGTAGGGAGATGTAGTGGAAGGCATCGTGATGATTTCTGTGGCAGAAGATACGGCGAAAAAAAAATACGGCGCTCATCTTTGTCATGCCGAAGGCTATTGCGCTAATGCCATCAAAAGCCATGTAGGTTCGTGCCAGCATGGAAAACTTTGCGCGCAACACGGCGGGATCCTTTGGCGTGCTGTAGCCCATGAACTTGTGACCAATACCTTTGCATCGGGATTGAGTCAGTCGAGCGCGCTTCTGGTTGGCGAGAAATCACGAGCTGGGGAGAACGTACCGTAGAAGGATAGAGCCACCATGATAACAAATCCAACCTAGACGTAAATGTGAGTCGCGTACCTCTAAGAATATGGGCAATGGGAACGGTGAATAAACTTACCCAGGCCATGACCATAGAGTAGTCATCTAAGCCGAGGCGGACGTTTTGCTTCCATCGTGCAAAGAACCGCAGCACTAGTGTCAGAGTGGTTAAGAAGGCAAATACGCCGCTCAGGGCGCCAAGGCCGGCCGCTTCAGTGTCGAGAGCCATGTTCTAGAGGAAACAAGGGGGGTCCTGAGATGAGACGAGACAAGACGCTTCAAAGAGTTGTGATGAGCCAAGGAAGAGAAGAAAAGCAGCTACCCGCTGGGTGGCAAGACGAGAATATAACCAGAGGCTTCGCTGGCGCAGCCTTGGAACCCGTTCGGTTGGACAGAGCTTGCAGATCCCGCGAACATGGATCTCGGACAATCCGCGCTTTTGGGAGCGTTTCGTCACCTTAGGCTTGCATCCATCCTTCGTGCCTCCAAAGCAGTGCATGTGCACCCTGCGGCTGCAGTGTAAAATTTGTGGCGTTGTGCCGTTTGTCTCACCCGGTAGCCTTGTTTGCCTTCTACCAGCTCCTCACCCGCACTTGATTAGCATGTGGTTGTGGGTGCTACGTTGTAGTGCATATATTGTGGCGCTACCAACTGCATATGGCCGCCGAAAGAGGAGATACACCCGTTGCGGCTAATTGCACGGCACTTTTTCCGTCGCGACAAATTTTGTTGAATCGTTAAACACCTTGTTTAAATGAGACGACACCTTCTTTCATCATTAAACCCCTGTTTAAATTAAGAATAGGCCTCTGTCGGCTAGTATTTGCCGAAGAGTATGTTTGGAGCGCTGTCTATGCCCCTGACAAACAATGTTTAGATTATCATGTTCAAATTTTATGATGCCACAAAATGACATAACAATTGTCTAACAAGTCTTCTTTTCGGAAGGTATAGATTAGTAAGATAATATATAATGACTTAGTGCATTATTTGGAGGGGGGGAGCGCTGTATCACAATGTTATGAGCAGCGGTTTCTTATGCATGTTGGTGCAAAACGTAGCAGGCTCTCTAAGTTACATATAAATACCACGGCCTCAACCAAGTCGAAGGATCTCCTCGTCAACCACAATTCCTCAAACTTTCAGCAACCCTTTACTATAGACACTTCTTTGATTCCACTGGACTCGTTGGCACTACAGAATCTAAAATGAAGACCGCAATCTTTGCAGCCATCGCCATGGCCGTGGTTGCTGTGACTTCCCCTACCCCGGTGACTGAAGACACGTCTGTACAGGAACTTTGGCTTGCTTCTAGTCATCGTAAGTCCATCTTCTTGAACCTGTATCCCTGCCATCGCCTTTTCAGCGTTCTAATGCCACTCGCTCTCTGCAGACGACACCAAGAGTGGAAAATAAGCGCCATCTTTACTGGATTAAACGGTGCTTGTTTATATAGTAACCAGCTCAGCTATGTTATACACACTATGTAGCTGAATATAATATTCGAAAAATCGCAAGAGCTGGTCAATTGTAGGCGAAACCGAGTATCGTCATGGTCCAACTCCAAACGGGGGATACGTAGTAAAATATCCTGCACTGGTAAATTTTATATCAATATCAAAAGTCTATTACTTTTGCTCGTGAAAATGCCTAGCAAGAATACTCACATACGTGTCTGAATACTAGATGGGCGGCTAGCTATTCAAGTTTAGATACATACAGTCATACAAGCGCTCCGTTTATTTCCACTGACGTCAGAATTGCTCTCCTGTCTTCTTCTCCCACGGCTTGCTGCCATCAGGGCATCTCTTATAGCGGTCCAACAACGGAATCCAATGTTCAGTAGGCCGATAATAGCAAGCAGAGTTCTCGACTACGAACTCGTGCAGCTTACTCCAGTCACGGCACATGCGGTTCTGGCCCAATCCAGAGGTGACAATCGTTTCATTTTCCTGCCCGTGTAGGCGTCCAGCGTACCGTGGTGTATCATCTGCAGCACATATTATGTCTTCGCGTAGGGTGTGCAAACAGTGCGTCAGATGCGGGTAGGGCCAGGTTTGTTTTTTACCGTCATGATACTGCATAAGGGCATCGCGAAGCGTAAACTACCATAAATACTCATGTTAGGAAGCCACCAGTCAGGGGCAATGGAGTAATGCAGGGAACTGACTAGACAATGTAAGGAGTGGAAGCCATGGAGCACGTATATGCTCTTGGAGTCGTCCCAAGGCCAGTGCATAGAGGTAAGTGCACCCTTGGACTTGGCATACTCGCTATCAAGTGCAACCAAAGCTAGGTAAGGATCAAGCTCAGGAGAATCCCACATAGGGTCATCAATAGCCCGTTTGTCATTGACAATGGGAACTGGAAGATTTGCTTCTAACCCGACTGGCAGCAACTGGATCAGTGTCCAAAATCCGAAACACTCTCCAAAAGATTATAAGTCTCACAGAAGCTTTTGTTGCTAGGGCATGATTGTGACCGAGTGAGCAGCAGTACCGTCGAAGTCACAAATGCACCAAGAAGAAACGATAGCAGGTACACTAGCTTCCGGGTCCGGGCCAGCCGGGCTTGGTGCTCCTGCAGTATAGCGCTACTGCCGGATTTTTCATCGCACTGCGAAGAAGCAGAAGAGCTCGCGTTACGTTGGGGTAGCGGTGAATACTTTTGCTGCTGTGAGAACATGACTGATCTGGGCCTGGTTGTTGATGGTCTGCAGAAGAAACAAGGAGAGGAGGGAACAAGAGGTTTGAGTTGCAAGGTCGCTACAGTACTCTTCACACGAGTACAATAGTAGGGCCGTCGGGTGAGAAGAAAATTATTGTATCAATGCAGGGGCACTGGGCTAAGTCTGAGAAGTGGCTAAGTAATCAGGCTGTCGTTCGGGGGCCAATCAAGCTCGGTTTAGAAGCTACAAGTAATCAAACCGGCGCCGCGTCAATCTATTTTGCCTCTAGGATTTGCAAGCGCAATTACTTGTCGCCTCAATCTAGACATACCCGCAGCTACACCTGTAGGGTTCCCACTAACCCCTAATCCTTTCAATTTTAGACGGGGGGCCGGATTGTTCACGGTGAAGGGTGTCATGCGTCCCGCTTCCAGAGCGTGACTGCGGGAAGCAACCAACCGGGCCGGGGTGGGCACTGTTTGTGAAACTCGTTTACGTACAAGGCTGTGATGCGATATTACTGCCAGCTCTTACCACAAAAGTTCCTTGCAACGGAGCGGGGCTATTGCCAAATCAGGGCGGCTAACAGATCAATCAGGCTGCGAGGCCCCTGCTCGGCAACAGGTAAGTTGGCCCGGCTGGAAGATTACATTCCAAGAGCTAAAAGAAAGCCTCGCATGTGAAGCTTAAGCGGAATTTCTCTCCGCCGCTTTACCCTACCCCTCATCAAGAAACACCAAGCCATGTCAGAGTCAAAACTTCGAATCGCCATCATAGGTGGTGGCATGGGGGGGATTTGCGTGGCCAATGCCCTGTTCAAGAAGCCTCTTCTCGATGTCCACGTCTACGAAGCCAAGCCCGAGTACTCTGAGCGCGGTGCGGCAATCATCCTCGGGCACCACAGCATCAATGCTCTTGAAGCTATTATTCCTGCCGCTCGGGAGGCTGTACTGGCCAAAGCAGGCGCGTTGGCGATGAATGCGTCTGTTTTACTGATGGTACGTTCCGTCGGCATTCCTACAATGGGTAGCTGTCTTTGGGCAGCTTGCAGTGGCTCCCATGTTGATTGATAACCGCTGACTTCCGCGCTGTGTAGGCTTCCGGACCGCACGCTGGGGAGCAGATAATGCAGCAACCGACGAACAACCATAGTAACGTTGTCCACCGAGCGGCCTTCCTCTCCGCTCTAATTGCGCCGCTGCCCCAGGACATGCTGCACGTCAACAAGAAGCTCGCGTCTATAGACACGACCAGGGGCAGAGTCAATGTAACGTTTGGCGACGGCACCACCGAAAGCTTTGACGCCCTTATCGGGGCCGACGGCATCTGGGGCTCGGTGCGCAAGCATGTCCTCCAAGACGCCGCTGTCGAGCATGCAGCCACCCCTGCCGGCTACTGGGATACCAGGTGCTTGGTGCCGTATGAAAAGGCCAAAGCGAAGCTTGGCGCACAGTACTTCACAGAGTATCGACAGCACGGTTGGAGCGGAGAGGGTGGCTTCATGCTGTTCGACCCGCTAGATAGTGGCGAGACGGTCCAGTGTATCATCTCGGCAGTCGAAAAGAGCCATTCAAATGAAAGAAACCAGCCTCTTACCCGCGAAATACTCGAGACCACCTTTAAAGCATGGCTGGATGGGCCTATTGCAAAAAATATGATAGATGTAAGTTGGCAGCCCCGAATCTTTTTTTTACATGGAACTTCATCCTAATGAACCGAGTTAGCTCATGCTTGAGAATCCCGACCTTAAAAGTTATTCACAATGGGAGCACAAGTCTACCCCTACCTATGCCAACGGCAACGTCTGTATCATGGGCGATGCCGCTCACGCTACTACACCGTGGCAGGGCAGCGGCGCTGGGATGGCCATCGAGGACGCCGCAGCCCTCGGCGCATTGCTGGGCGATGCAAAGACCCCAGAAGAGATAGCCATCGCATTCCAGGCATTTGATCAAGTGCGACGACCTCGCTGCCAGAAAATCGTTGAATCGAGTAACGCCACGGGACGGATTATGTGCCTTCAGGACGAAGCGGCTAGTGTCGATCCCAGCAGCGTGCTGGCCATGCTTGCTCCGCGTTGGGGCTTTATTAGAGCCTACGACGTCTATAAGGACATGGCCAAGGTAATAGCTCGTGCAAACGAGCTTAAGGCAAAATGAGAATCGACAGATATAACAAGGATCGTTATATAGAATATATAGACGGAAGTTGTTATAAACCCGGCTATATATAATAATAGAACAGTAGTAATATAACGAATTGCCTGGGTTAATTATTATTATATTACTTTAACCTTATATAATATATATACTTAGAATACTTCTATTATATATATTTATAGTATGTCCTAGGTATAATTACTAGGAAAAAGACTAACTATAACCTTCCTAAAAGTAGCTTATTATATACTATAAGTACCTACTATAGGTAGACTACTATATAAATATAAAAACAATAAAATTACTAGTATACATTCACTAAGGGCTAACTAATAGAGTATAGCTATAGGCTAATCCATAGCTAATCCATAAAAGGTATAATAGCAAGGTAATAGCCTACTCTATAGTATAAGTAGTGGTAAATAATTAAATTAAAAGTCTAGTATATAGATTAATTATTAATAAATAGTCTCCCAGGCTCCTTAACAACTTCTCTTAATTTCCTAGTAGTAGTACTATGTATATAATATCTAGCCTTTACTTAAGAGAGTAATAGGATCTACTAGACTATAAGAATTAATAATCTCTATACTACTTCTAATATATACAATACTAAGTAAAGTAACTATTGACTAGTAATCCTATTAACTATTAATATAGTTAGAGAATAGAGGTATATTAGTATTAATATACTACTAGTTACCTATAGCCTTTAGTAGGGTAATACTAGTAACCTACCTAGGTCTAATACTAGGCTATTAATACTAAATATATACTATATAGAGGTATTACTTTTATTAGTTAGGCTAGTTCTATAATTAATTATAATAGTTATTAGGTTAATTTAATAAAGTAAAGCTTTATTTCTAGAACTTAATAATAATCCTATACTTCTATTATCTCTTAGGATAATAGTCTTAAAGGCTTAGTTTAAAGAATATCTTAAGAATATAGGTTAAATAACTACTAGACTTAGTAATCTTTAGCTTTATTCTTAAGCTCTATATTCTATTAAGCCTAATTAACTAACTTCTCTAGTTAATAGATAAAAATATAGAGCTTTAAGGCTATAATATTAATATTAGGCTTTAGGGTTTAATTTAGGTTTAAATTAATTACTAAATAACTTAATCTTATATATAATAATATGAAAAAGCTTTTTACTTCTTAATATACTAATTAAAAGGCCTTTTTATTTACTATCTAGGCTTATAACTATTTTATAGGGTCTGCTCAAGCAGAGTTTCTAAGTATATGAGCCAATAAGATGCCATTTACTATATATAGGAACAGTAACCTTATGAATACTCTAGTGGAATATTCTTATGATTTAAATTGATTTTGGCACCGTAAGACGCCCCAATTATTGCAGATGATTGCATCTGTGATGTTGTCAGTATGGAAGCTTTCTGATCTTCACATCCTTGCCTTATCCCCCGGTCCTCGGGTATGAGACTCACTGAAATCGATAGTACTCCGCGGCCACCCGCCCTTGTTGTCTTCACACTCGAAACTGATGGGCAACACCCAGTCAACCGGCTCATCTGGTTGAGTTGGGTTACGACAAGTCCCTCCGAAACTGGACAGAGCTTCTTAGCAACCTCATTTCTGGTGTGACATCGTTCTATGCGTCGTAAATAGAAAGGGAAATCAACATAGCAAAAATTCATACTTTTCTCCCACAACCAGCTTTCCAAAATTGTTCCCGATGCACTCGTTGAGCGCCAGAGTCGAGGAAACCAGTTGTCCGTCTGACCCGTCACCACAGCTCGCCGTCAAAATCCAGTTCGAATCCGACACGCGCTGCTGGATTTGGACACTCGAGTCGCAGCTGGCTGCAAAGTTGCTGCATTTAACCGGTGCATCAACTTTGAGACTGCTGCTGCCAAGCGAGAAGGGGTGCTCGAAAGCAACTGGCGAAAGATTGTATTTGCGTGTAGTTGCCAGCAGCATGGTAGTGCTGTGGCTGTCAACTGCCGTGGCAGAAGCTGCAGAAGCCAGTAACAGAAGGTTAAGGGTGGATTGAATCATATTGTACAATCGGATTCGTTAGTGCAGATACGGCCGTTTGGAGCTCAGGGTAGGCCTTGGATACCGCCGTCTTTTTGTAGCTTGTCGCAAAGCTGACTGGTCTTGCACACACCTCCTTGGTTTGCCATTGCCGTTAGGTAGCGCAAGATGGGTTTGATCGGGGTACGGGGCAACCGTCCTGGGCGGCGGTCCATATTAACGTAATACGAGGCCCATTAAAGTTGACCCTTTAACACATATTTACCTCAACGTCGCTCGTCCGGGAGATGGCTTGCACCGCTTTGCATGTTTAGGACATGGACTTCGTTCTTACGGGGTAGGCTAGGCTTGCCGCCTGCAAACAACGGGACTCTGGGGATAGGCTCCCACTGAGCAGTCTATAATTCGGCAGCCTTGTAATATAGTGGCTTCGAAATAGTTTCGGGAATAGCCGCATTGAGACGCGCCGGCGAGGAACGTCAGCACTAGAGAATCCTGCAAAGCCGAATCGTAACGGGGTATCGACTTGAAAAGCATAGCAGCTTGCCGAAATGGTTCGATAATACGAGAAGCAATATATGAAGAACAAGGCTGGGGCTGGCAACTTCGCAATTCGGGAACGAGGCTGCCGCTGTCATATAGAGTATTGCAGCTTCGCAATTTGGCAATGGCCGGAATAATGACCGATAATATAAAAAAACTCGGTACATATGATCCGCCCCCTCTTTTGTACCTTTCCGGAAGTAAACTTTCGTGATCCACCGTGTTATCCAGTTATGCCGGCAGTGCTCCCCTGTCCGCGTTCGTAACAGAAGCCGCGGCACGTTGGGCTTAATGCGATATGTACCGAATGTAGTTAGTACAACCTAATTCATTACAAATTAGCTCAATTACTTCAAGGCGTGCGAATGCGCTGTGCATTGACCCCAGTCTTTTGTTCCGGATGGGTTCTGAACCATTGGGCACTTCAAGCTGCGGTGCTAAACTGGGTTCGTGGGCTCACGCGCAGCCTAAGTGTTTAAATATGAGCTCCTCGCCTGTGATTCTCCAGCGTTAGCTACCAATATTCTACTTTTGAAGCATCAGTTACGCCACGGCTCTGTCGGCTTTCTTCATCTCTTGCTTCACCATCATGAAGCTGGTATCTGCTGGCATCATCGCCCAGTCTCTGTTACATGCAGCAGTGGCTGATAACTGTACGTTCGGCGGGCCTTGATTGCTTGATTCCGTTTTCGATCTCCGGAGTGCTAACCCTAGTAATGAAGTACAACCATGGACTTTTACTCCCATTCCGGCAGGCCATGTCAAACCAAAAGGATGGCTACTCGGGGAGTTGCAGGCCATGGCATCCGGCCTCCCTGGCCATGAACATGACTTTTACGTTTTCGTCAGCCAGTCGCCTTGGCTAAGCAAGGAAGGCACTGGATCAGAGTACAACGCAGACATAAACGAGGCGCTACCGTACTGGTTCAACGGTTTGGTTCCCATGGCGTATATGTTAGACGACGACAGGCTGAAGCAGCAGGTCCAACTGGTTGCCTATACTACGCTGTCATTCCAGGGCGAGGATGGCTGGATCGGCCCCGAGGTCAAAGACAGGCGCAGCTTTTGGGGCCGTACGCCGTTATTCCTCGGGTTAACTCAACTCGCGGAGGCGGACAACGTCTGGGAGAAGGAAATCGTTACGCGCTTGCAAAGGTTCTTCCAACTAGCTAACACAATGCTTCACAATAACGGTCAAGGGTACACCAACTGTACTATCGACTGTGGTTGGGGGCAGGCACGCGTTGCTGATTTGATCATCACCATCCAGTGGCTCCTAGAAAAGCACCCGTCCTCCAACGACTCTCAGTTATGGGAAACCATGAATATGCTTTATGACCAAGGAGGCATGAAATGGGATCAATTGTACAACCCAGAAACCTATCCCAAAGCCAACCCCCCATACAGCTTGTGGACCCACGGCGTGAATGTTGGTCAAGGTAAGCCATCTTGTCCAAACTGGAGTGCTGCTTATAACTAATGATATTTAAATAGGACTGAAGTCATCAGCTGTGATGTGGAGATTCAAAGGCGGCCAATATTTCCGGCAGCGCACTCAAGACGCCGTGGACCTGACGTTTAACTACCACGGAAGCGCCTCCGGCACAATTCTTGCGGATGAGCACATGCGAGACGATGCTCAGTACATCGGCAGCGAGCTTTGTACAGCTGTTGAAACAGTTTATTCTTTTGCCTACATGTACCAGGTCTTTGGCAACAACGACTATGCCGACCGCGGTGAAACTACCTTGTTCAACGCAATGCCCGCCATGATTACGGGAGATAAGTGGGCGCATCAATACATGTCATCGCCGAATATGCCTTTCGCCGTTAGCACTATCCCGGCGGATGGAGGAGACCCCCCCCGCCTCTTCGTCGACTCCAACAGCGGTGTAGCCACTACCTATGGTATGGAGCCTCAGTATCCGTGCTGTACGGTCAACCACCCCCAAGGCTACCCTAAGTTTGCAGCCAATAGTTGGGTGTCGGTCGGCACCGACGGACAAGGCATTGGCCATGCACTCTTGAGTCCCTCTAGCATCAAGACTCAAGTCAACGGAGCTGACGTGACCATTGATTGCGACACAAATTATCCTTTCACAAACGTCCTGACATACACCATCACCGCGGCGAATGATTTTGACTTTTACGTACGAGTACCTTCTTGGGCAGATGCATCCGCTACCTCAGTTGCTGTTACGAAGGTGGTTACCGGCAGACCGTCCAGCACAATCAAGCCTGCTATCGGGGCTGATTCTCACACTGGCATGCAGCATGTTTCTATCTCCAAAGGCACCACAAAGGTCGTGTATACTATTGGCACAGCCCCACGCACGAAGAAGCTTCCCGACAACACTGTTGCAATTTTCTACGGAAACTTACTGTACTCTCTCGACGTTGGATATACCGAGACGAACAGTCTTCCTCATGCTTGGTGGGGTCCAAAAGGTGACGGCATTAGCGGCCTACCCTTCTCTCAGCTCCGCGATGTCTTCGTAAACAGCACACAGGAGTGGAATGTTGCTATTGATCCTTCTACCATCAGATATTATGGTATCGGCAGCGATTACTCAATGGCTAACCCGATCTTTGCGCGTGGAGCACCAGTCAACTACATGACGGTGGACGGTTGCCAGATTCGCTGGGATCTCAAGTTGGGTGTCTCACCAGATCGGCCGCCAGCGGATAGAACGTGCATTAGCGGGAGAAAGAGGTATCGCCTCATCCCTCATGGATCAGCGAAGGTGCACATGTCACATATTCCTGTTGTACAGCTGTAGTATTTATAAGCTCATAGGCTGGGCCCGGACAATAATACTACAATATATGAATAAATCTCCTGTGTTGTTCGGTGCCAACTAACTAGTTGGATAGCTACTAGACAATTACATAGGCTTCGCTGGTGACAAGGCCGCTGCAAGGCTGCGTCATGATTATACCAAGAGCTTACCTTATAAGGCTATTGTTAGACCTGGGTAGGTGGCCAGTATTACCCTGCCGGAGGCCACAGGTAACTGGCAGCGCGTTAATACTGACGTGCCTCTGTTCTCTGACTATGTCAATAGTCAAT
>PHFE01000082.1:19453-30393 GCA_002796755.1 Paracorniculantispora psalliotae | reverse complement strand
CACGTTCTCATTGACAAAGCTCGGGCCACCTTGGGTGGGGCCACACCAAAATCAGGGTCCCGATGTCAATGACAACGGCTGCGAATAATACCTAGGGACTATATTAACTGTTTCTTAATAAACCCTTTCCCTAGTGTAACCTATAGTGTGTTATAATTGTTGTGGATAAATATATATCCTATAGTATTATTGCTATTGTCGTTGTATATGTCATCCTATGTGATGGCTGGTAATGCCTAGATGCCCTCCTTGCTGTATATGGTTAATTTGGCTATAATATGCTAGGCTTCCTATAATATAGTGTATATAAACCTACTTAACTTAGCTATGGTTAATTGAATATAGTGGAATATTACCTAATTGCTAATCTAATTAATTATACTGCTGGCTGTGGTTGTGAACCGGATTTTTATGCTATATGTACGTGTTTCTATGATCTAATCTATTAGCGATGGGAATATGTTGGTCTCTTGCCTGGTATGGGTTATGAATTGATGGATGTACTAGTGTGTGTGTGTGAATATGGATGTGCCTAACTGCTGGGCGTTGGCCTTATGTATTCCCTTCTTGTCTATAATGGTATGAACCTTGGCTTGGCGTTTGGAATATACGTGATATAACACTATGATATGGGCGACCTTGATTACGGCGGATAATATGGGCGTATAATCTAACGTGCTCTGCCATCTACTATCCTCCTGAACACCTATGACGGCTAATATGCTAATCAATATACTATTGTATTGGTGATTGCCTAATGTGTGGTCTAATATGGCGATAATGAACTGTAAATATATGGTGTGGTATGACGCCTGGCTTTCCTGCATCTTCTGACGGATATCCTTGTTGGCCTGGCTGTGATAACGATTACTGCTGTTACTCTCGTCGCCCTATTGCTTATGTCCCTTGTCGGTGCTTAATTAGGCCTACTGTGCCTGGATGGCTTGGTATTGGCTATATACCTTGATGAAACCGTTCTAATATTGTCTCTGCTGGCTGGTTATGGCATATGGCGGTCTTTCCTCTGGTAGCTATTGCTTGGTGCGATAAATGATGCTAATGATCTTGCTTATGATGCCCTTATATTGTCCCTACGAATCGGCTTCTATACGTGGTTTAAATGGCCGCTTGGCCTGGGTGGCTACCTCGCGCCGGTTGATCTCGAATATGGCCGGCAACCTAATGTGGTATGACTGATATGTTTTGTATGCTTTATCTAATAAATTATAGTACTGCTCGTACATATATTATAATAATAACTTATCTTTGCCTGGGTCTTATACTAATTATTATAATTCCTTAACTTCTAATCCCTCTAAATGCCTAGTCTACTTAACTTGTTATAACTATGAATTAGCCTTATTCTTAGGATCTAATTCCTCTACCCGTTGGATGCTCTGACTATTGGTGTATTATTCTTCTTAAATGTAATCTTACTCATCTAATATAGCTAATATAGCTTAATATTCGCCTTCTGCCGGCATTTTATTATCCTCTTATAGTGTATTCTTAATTATATGGACCTAGATGTTGGTTATGGCTTAAACCTCGAACTAACTGCTGGCTATGTAGCTGCGAAATAACCTCTAGCACTAAATGCCTTCTATTTATAGTAATTAATGTAGTTCTTATTTCTTGGCTTTAATGTGGCCACCCTTCTTCTAATTATTGACCTAATTATACTAGTCTTGGTAGTAGTACTGCATGACCCTGATGTTAGGTGTGATGTATGGGTATGTCTAGCATTATAAGCCCGTACTAATTGGCTTAGTAATATATAGAATAGGGTGTCCTTTATTAGGTAATTAGTATATAGCTAATTAATTCTAATCTTTAATGAATCTAGTAATAGTATAAACTTACTTAATAATCCACGTCTATATGCTTAGCTAGATAACTATGTAATGTTTTACTAAATAGGTACTAACTTTATTACTAATATATACCTATTAACATATCTAGTAAAACATAAATAGGTATAACTAGTTAGAATTAAATATTTATAATATCTCTAACTTATATTAGATTATCTAAGTATACTCTAGATATAATAGAACTCTTAAAGTTATTTAATATCTAGGACATTTATCTATCTTAATATACTTTAAACTAATAACTCCTAGTATAGCTAGTAAATAACCTTTAGTAGTACACTCCTAAAGTCTATAGTAATGAGTACTATATGTATAGTTTTTGGTTAATATTACTACCCCATTCCTAGTCATTCTTCTAGTTATGTTTTTCATGGTAATACCGCTATATACTTAAAATAGTATAGGTAATATAACTATAGTCATTATATTATAAGCCGTCATTTTATAGTGGGAATATATATAGTAATGCTAGTATTTTGGGTAGTAGATAGTTGAATTGTTTTAATTTGTCCTAGGAACTAATTATATCTATTATATTCTTAATTCTTATTTATAGTTTATGACGTTATTATGGACTGTATACTATTCTATATTGAATGTTACTAAGATATGTATTAACCTTATTTATAAGTACTGCAAATCGACATATAGAGCATACTAGGAGCTTTAAATCTAGCAAAAGCCGAAATGGGCTAAGAATGTACTGCTCTGGCTCTACTGTCGAGCTCACCCTAGATGCTATTTGCGTGCTCTTATGTATAGTATGGTGGGAGTTGTCTAGCGTTTGCTCTAATAATGTGTATGGGTACATTATGGTTATAGAAGACTGTATATTCTATTGTTTAGACTGGTGTGTAATTAGTTGTGTATCCTTAGAGCTATAGTTTAATATGTCTTTAGCTAAGTGCTTCTCTAGAATCGCCGCTAATAATATGGTAGGTAACTCTATAGAGGTTTACTGAATAGGGCTCTTACCTAGTAAGAACATATGCTATTGACGAGATACGTTATGATATAACCGTAATAACCTAGGCTAGAGCTTATTAGGATATACTCCGTCCAGACTATATGTCGAATGCTACTATACTAGCTGGTGCCCACTTTGCTATGCTAATATAATACTGTTATTATATACTATAGATGATTCCTAATGGCAATTGAAAGGGGTGGTACTAACTATGTGTTTCTCTATAATAGCTATTAAGAGTTATTAATAGAGCTAGGTGCTAATAGCTACTAGTACTGTGTCTAGGCCTTTACTAAGCTGTTGTAGATACTTCGAGAATATTGATGTAGTCTAGCTGCATTTAGTAGCTACTGGACTAAATAGAATGGTGCTAGTCTCGCTTTTTATGAGATAGGCTCTTTAAAGTATGAAAACCGTGGGCTAGATGTAGACTAGATACTAATATATAAGCTCGCCTAACTGATTAGGTAGAAATCTTACTACCTGGAATTCTTTATTTATGCTTAGTCGGCTGTAATGTAATAAATAGACCTAGTATAGAGAACCACCCTATGGATCTATAAGTTGGTATTGACATGTGTGAGGGAAAGGAGCTTAGTGATATGGCTACCCTAGCCGCTATAGCTATATATAGTAACCATTAAGTCCTTTAGTAATTAATTATACTTCTTAATGTAGTTAACTATAGCTTGAATATCCTAACGCCCTATAGTACTCTTTTAGGAGTCCTTTTGTAAAAGGCTGTCTATTAGTGCTAAGTAGGCTCTTCTTATTAGCTTAATGTATATGTCGGAAAGTTAATTTATAGGATCCATTATAAATGAGTATCCTACTTTTGACTTAGATATGTGGTTATGAAGCTCCTAAAATCATAGCTAAGGAGGCTACTAGTCAAAAAGCATATATTTATACTACTTAGCCACCCTCTTAATAGATGTTGTAAGTATACTATAAAAACCATCTATAGTAAGATAATAGTTCCTATCCTATAAGATTTTGCTATTATCTTTACTCTATTTAAAGAGAAAGGCTGGCCCGTCTATATAGCTAAGGCTAATGCTATATGTAATAAGACTAAGAAACTCTCTAAGAGGTAATAGTGTACTATTATATATCTTGTCTTGTTATACCTTATTTAGAAGCTTTAATTAGTCCTTCCTTAGCTGTACTATAATCTATATATAGTTATGGCTTATATGGGGAAGAGTACCCTCTAATATGATTAGATAAGTATAGTAGATAAGACTGGAAAGATGTGTTGTGTAGGTGGCTGGCTGGGTGTATTCCGCCCTGTTGTCTCTATAGAGGCTATAGATAGTGCTAAAGTATACTAATAGCGTGCTACTGGCCTGGCTATTATGGAAGTCCTCTATGGCTATGAAAAGGTAGAGTTGCAGTACTATATTGAGCTGCTTGTCTTGCTTTGGTTGACATAACCGAGCTTCCTCCTCCTCCTCCTCTTTGTTATTAAGACTAGAATTAGTAGTATAACTACCTTAGTCTTTGCTTATACTACTAACTAATAAAGGAGAGAAAATTACCGCCTTATTATTACTATTGCCTTTATTATCCTTATGCTTACTATTATCTAGGTAATAGTCTAATTCTAGGTCTTAGTGCCTATTACTAGACTAGTTGCCTCCCCACTTAGAGTTAATGTTATTAAGATAGCCCCCTACCTACTCTATTTCTTTTTATATATAATCCTCTACTATATATTTTAAAGTATAGGTTATGCTTACTGTCTACTAGACTAGGTTGTCCTATAGTAGCTATAATACTTAACCCTAGTTATAAGTGAGTTTCCACTTTATTAGGGCCTTAGTAATAGTAGGGGAGAGATACTAAAGCTATAGCTATATATAGAGGTAGTACTTTAATAGCTATCTATACTAATACTTAGAGTGTTTATATATAATAAGTTAGAATGGTACCTTATATGGCTGATTGAGGAATTACCCCTATACCTATTGCTATATTATAGTGTCTATATGCCTTACTATGTCTATACATTAGTAAAACACCCTATCTAGTATATATAAGATAGTGAATAGCTTTAATTTATCTTTAGCTAGGCTTATAAGGATCTTCTTATTATATATCCTAAGATAATATAACCTCTTTGCCCTAATAGGTAACTAATAGAGTATAAGTAGAAAATAATGGTCTATATAGGTAAATAAAGCATCCTATTAAGTCTAATGTATTTAATTACTTATAAGGATAGGTGATAGTGGCTCTTTACTTATATAATGGTTAGGTTATACTATAGTCTAGGATAGTAAAGGCAATAATGTATTGCTTATATGTTCTAATTTAGTAGTATATATTGCCTTGGCCTACTTACCTAGACTTATGTCTTTTATAGCTAGTATTATTAAGGTGGACTATTCTATCCCTAATATAGTTATAATCTAGGCTGAGAGGATGTTGTTAGGGAGCTAGCTCTAGAATATGACATTATCCTAAATATAATCCTATAACTAGTAGCCTAACCGTTTCCTAGTTATAAGTTAGTGGTTATATTCCTTTTTTAGGTATCTAGCTAGTAGGTTATAACTTATTAAGTGAAAGTAATAATATAAGTATATAGTGCCTTTCTATAAAGCTAAATGTAGATATCTTAGAGACTGGTCTTGCCTAGGTGGGAGCTAGTGAGGGTCTAGGAGATAAAGGGTATAGATAAGCTGGTTTAGACCCTACTAGGCTTCTTTTAAAATGCTATGCTTCTCCCTAAGATACTAAGACATATAGTTAGTATTAGATTTTAGAATGAACTTATACTAAATATATAGAATTGCTGGTTCTAGTTGATTTAGGGTGAGGCTAAGGGAGGTAAGGTGGTCTTTTATGTCTAACTGTTATAGAGGCCTGTATAGTAGAGAGGTAGGGAGTGGGACTGGTAGGCTCCCTATAGTGGTATATGTGGCTGCCTCTATGGTATATAGGGTAAGCTTGCTATGAAATGGATTTAATGCATATATAGTGTATAATTATATACTAAAAGATTGAGTAGAGGGAGAAAAAGTGGACGCGTAATGTTAAAAGGGGGGGTTTTCTAGTGGCTAATTACTACTATTGAATGCTTGTACGCGTTGTGCCTTCACTTCCAGTACACGTGCTATAGGGACCAGGCTAGCGTTGGTATACTACGATTGGCTGGCTGGCTATGAGTTGGGAATGGGCCCCGTTTCGGGCGATTTGGGATGTGTCTTGCCCAGTAGGGGGACGATTTGGTGGGAATGGGCCCCGTTACGAGTGGTGAAAGCAATAGGGGTAGAGGAAGCGTGGTGATTGGGCGAGAAGCGGGAACGGGGCCCATTCCGACAGACACTACCTGAGTAGGCGCGTGGCGTCTATAGCTTGTGACCAAGATAGAGGCCTAGCTGGGAAGGGCAGCTATAAAACATTTCCCTTAAGAGGTTAGATAATAAAAAGTTACAGGGTTTGTCTGTGAAGGGGTAGGGTTCGAATGTGTAGTACCAAAAGCGACCGGCGTTGGCCACTTGCAACACTCATCAGGCCGGTGATCTTTGCCCCGGCGAGGCTATGACAAACTTCGGCAACAAGGGGATAGCCGTATTGCGGGACAACATGGGAGATACAAAATGGGGCTCTTGGACTTCCTTTACATGCAACAGTTTTCTTTTCTGCCTTGTTTGCTCATTCTTTATTTCCTAACCCTAGTTCATATTTCAGCATCCTGTCTTTCCCAAAGTAAATTAAAGTCATTCCCGATTTAATTAATAGCGTTCCAAGCTGAGATAACGTGTTGGTAGGTTTAACATCTCTGTGCCGAACGCCCAGTCCATGTATGTGCCGTACAGCAGGACCGAGGCAGCGGAACCAATGCAGGGGAACGTTTCTCGTAGGGGCCGCCCTAGGCTTAAGATAGGTGCCCAGGTTTGTGTCCGCACGTTCCATGATTATAGAGAATATTAGTTCATCCGTACAAAAATGGACAAAATGGGCGTCCAGTTTTGGTTAAGTGTTGAATTTTCTAACCAACTTCAAGCGAGTCAAAAAAGGCCAAAACCCTTCGAAATGAAAGCGAAATGAAAGCTAAACTTGTAAAGTGCTTTTAAGTGTGATCGAATTCTTCTAGTGGTTGCGCGTGATAATTTGGGGTGCTAAGTAGCATAGGCGGCTTAGATCAGATACTAGTGTGTGTGGATTTTGGGGGAGGCCGTTTTACCCACTGTATCAATGCCGATAAAGAGATATAAGAGAACAGGGGGACTTTTCTAATTTTGAAATCCCTTTATTTTATCTTTATATCAGCTATTTTACCTTTGTGTTGAGCGTTGAGCCGAATCCATTCTCATGTTGGGTTCAACGGCGGGGTACGTGGCAGGGCGACCAAGCCCCGCGCCTGTGCGCTGGTCGAGCCGTTTGGTGAGGCCGACTGAGAAACGGGCAGCGGTATCTCGACCGGGGGATCAGTATAATAACCTGAATGATGAATGAATGAATGAATGAATGTATCAATGCCATAGTTAGCCTGTATCCCAGGGTCTCAGGCCGAGCAGCTGCCCGGAGGTAGCAGCTACCCCTGCCAAGTATGAGCGAGTGGTGTACCTATATTTGGTGGGAATTACCCCTAGGTTTAGTGGTGATTTTGCAGGTTTTCCGAGATCTCTGGGTCGATAGTCTGAAAGGAGAGACGCGCGGGCAAATCATTCTCGAGATCTCATTGCGCTGCCAAGACCTCACCGATCTGTCCGTTGAGGTTGGTGGTGTAACGATAGCCGTTCCAAAGTCGACGCGCCGTCGCAGCCAGTACTTCTACGGACCTAGAATATCACAAATCTTTTATAAAAACTAATAATATTAATATATGCTATTATTAAGAAGTAGAACCCCTTAAACATTTTTATTTTAATTTTTACTAGCGTTTTGCTTGCGTTGACTAACACCGAAAGCTGAAAAGTTGGATACGCATCCGACACAGACATGGTATGGGTATTGTCACCGCCTCTCCAGGGGAGAGGCGGGGGCCTGAGCTCCCAGCGTAGCGTGTGCCTAGTCAGCCCGCCGGGCATCCAAATAAATCAGGCTGTTAAATTTGATTTAATTTAAGTAGCACTCTTACAGATTTGATTTGATTTGATTTGCGAAAATGTCGATTTGATTTGGATATATTTGAAAATGATTTATTTGCTTGCAAGTCTGGTTCACGAGCGATACGAAAGACGATAAACTGATATTTCTTTCCCCAATTCCTTCTTTCCTTTTAGAAGATCCTGAGTCCCGATAGCTGTTGACGGTCCCCGACAATCCAAAATACCAAAACCTACTGATAGTAATGGCGTATGCAGGCTAGGGCACTCTTGTGAGACACCGTATTTAGTCGTCGATACCTGACCTGGCAAAATGCCAGACATGATCGACAAATCTGCTCACTCGGCATTTTATGCCGAGTCTGACTGGCGGATGGCGAGACATTCGCTCGCCGCAAGCTCCTCAGCTAGCCTCTTCGGCTGCACGCAGCAGGAGTGCATCCGTGAGGACACGGCAGAGGCACACATCTAGATCAGTCCATCGGTAAGCTCAAAGCCGAAGCCGGCTCTCTCTGTGAAAATGAGGTATAATGATCTGCAAAAGCACGGCTTCATATCCTTGCAAGGCCCAAGACACTTTTGCAGCCACAACTCTGGCAACTGAGACAAGCTTGTACCTACGCAGGCTGGCCGGCTACAATGCATTGATAAAGAAGCAGAAAGGAGACGAAAAAAAAAGGAAATTATGGAAGTTACCATTAATGGGTAAGATGGGTAAGTTTTATACCCTAAGGGAGTCACTCTCCATACTAGCAGGGAAGAAGCATGTTGTCAGGCGAAGTACCTTTTTGTTTTCTATCGTTCACCCTGGTCTTTCAGTCAGGGTATATTGCCAGTGTCAAAAAGATACCTGAGATGGGTATAAAAGTTTTGTCTGTGACCTAGTAACGCTCGATGCAGTAATAGATGCAGGAAAGTCTGGCTATAAAAGGCCACAGTCTTGCCTATATTACTAGTTCCCACAAGCTTCAACTACACCTTACTCTCGGCATCCCCGCCGTGCTCTGCGAATTTTGCATATTTGGAGCTCGCCCACTAACAATGCGCTGTACCCTCCCCCTGGTCCTTGGCCTGTGTGCCTTGGTGTCAGCTCGATGCGGCACCCAGCTACATGAAAACATCGAGGCTATGCATGCTGCCTACCAGGCACACGAAGAGGCCACTGCAGGCCAGCCCACACGGCGACAAGCTGACAAGCACGAGATCAACACATACTTTTACGTAATTACGGAGAATGACACTGTGGCCGGAGGCCATATTCTACAAGGAACAATCAATAAACAAGTAAGTGTTCTTGCGAATTTTCTCACAGCATTGGAAATGGCTGACTTCTTCGAGATGGCAATTCTCAATACCAAGTTCAAAGGCACCGGGTTTTCATTCAAGACTGCAAACACATCCTATGTCAAAAACCCTGAGTGGCGAGCTATCCGTGCACTCAGTGATACCGAGTACAAAATGAAGAGCAGCCTTCGCCAGGGAAACTACAGTGACCTGAACATCTATGTCGACTCGATTGCGGAAGAGCCAACGGGACAACCTCTAGGTTACGCGTAAGTCGCTCTCTCTTCTCAGGAAATCCCTTTTGGATCCACGGCTTACTGTGATGTCCGCATCTATCTAGCACATTTCCAGACAAGGCCAACAAAAGAGCCTTTGGCGTCGACGGTGTTGTCGTTGACCCGAACACGTTTCCTGACGTCACTGACAGCCCCTACAATAAAGGAATCACGCTTGTACATGAAGTAGGCCATTGGTTAAGCCTGTTCCATACATTTGAGAGCGGCACTGGCAGTCAAGATCCGCTGGCAGGATGCTACGGCAAAGGCGACTACATCCTGGACACGCCGGCAGAAGGAAGTGCCGCATTTGGCTGTGATAATGTAACTCTCATGTTGCTACTAGAATTCGCTCGATAGCTAACGTATTTGACGTCTAGGGTCGAGACACCTGCATAGGCAAGGTGCAAGCCAGCAACAACAACTCGAAGCCAGGTATTGACCCTATCCACAATTACATGGACTATTCCGATGATGCCTGCTTGAACACATTTTCCGCCGGCCAAATTAAACGGATGAAGACGTCTTTTGTCAAGTCAAGGCTCAATTACAAAGAGGGTAACGACGGCGAGGTTATCGACCCCGAGCCAGGCCACAAGCCTACTTGAAGGGTTTTTTCAACGCCGTGAGAATGGGAAATGCGAGTTGTCAGTGCTACAAACTCCGTCAATGTCTATGCGTGTTTCATACCAAACTTGACGACTGGTCTGCAGGTGCAAAAATTGAAGTGCGAAGTCTAGTACAGGTTCTTTGAGCTCAGCGTGTACTGTACCAAGAAGCGCCTCTTTGGTAAACACTATTGGCGAGCCGGCTTTTTGACAACTGCCAAGTCATCCAAGGCTCTTGTTGCCACGGCTGCTTCATCCTGTGACTATTTTACATTGAATAGACCAGGTCATGCTCAGAACTTGGCCGCATCGAGGAATGCTAGAATTGTCTCTAAGCTTGAAAGTGAACCTTCTAGATGCCGTACGCAGTTTATCCATGTCTCAAGTGAATTCATCCGCCCAGCCTTTGCCTGAGCCTGCCTCTGCCTAGCCTTGCCTAGCCGAGCTTTTTGATCCTTTTAGTTGTCCCCTAGTTCTACTGCACTGTGCTCCAATGACCCGACCTCTTCACGAAAAGACAGACCTGCAATCCAACCAGGCTTGGCAGAAGTTTGTACACCATACCCAGCAGGAGGACAATAAGTGAGCTTCTAAATTAACACTGCCCCCTGGCAGCCTGTCTCCCAGTCCTTGGAGCAAGTTGAATTCGTAGAATGCTTGGAGACCCTTGATGGAGTGAGTCAAGCTGGCCTCAATATCTTGCCGTAGAGCACAAAACCATGCTAGAAAGATATTACAGAAAAGAAGTATTTGCTTATCCACATAGTTTATTTCCGTTTTGCGCGTAATGTTGATGGTATACCTCAAGGCTTTACCATATTGGTGTAAAGCGTATAGGCAATCCGGTTGTTGCTTTTGGCCGTCCATGCCTC
>PHFE01000082.1:1295-19430 GCA_002796755.1 Paracorniculantispora psalliotae | reverse complement strand
AGTTGGGAAAGCCGCTCGATGCTTGTTTTGTGGAGGTGGACGAGGTTGACAATTCGGAGGGCAGTGTCGACGAAATGGCCTCCTCAGCCCCTTCATCGAATGACTCCATGGTGGCTGCGCATCCATACGATGAATAGCTTAAAAATGGAACAGTGTGTCTAGAAATGTTATCATAAGGACACGGTCCTTTCTGATGGAGTATTTGGCCCCTGTCTTACAATCATTTCCATCTATGATATGTGGCTTCAAGGAGGCTCTGTGCGGGGATAGTGTCGTGGCCTCCAAACGGTTCGAGCTCCTTACCCGGGACGTGATCAACACAAAGGCGGTCGACGATCAAATCGATCGATCAAGGGACTAATCGATACGATATCGATCCAGCAAAGTTTCCCATTAATCGATATCGATCGATTGTCAGGCAGAATTGATCGATCGAAATCGAAATCGCAGCGATTAATCGAATCGATTGTATCGACCAGTCGATCGATTTCGAAGCTTGCCGAGGCGTAACTTGATTGTTGCAGGATGGGCTGGTTTGCCGTTCATACAACAGTCTGTGTTCCGCGCCGTTAATGGTCAGAGTGGCGGCTTGCTCTGTATGGGAAAGAGCCGAGGCAGCAACACCAACGCCAGCTTGGCGGAGCAACAAGTAAAAGGCTACGGGAAGCCAAAGGATGAACAACATAATATTGAATGGAATAGGTTACTGGTAATACAGAATCACAAGGAAAACCGACACTCGGAGTAACTACCAGAATGGTGACTTAACACCGCGGTTTTATACCTAACCATCCTATTATAGGCCAGATAAGGGCATTAAATACAGCCCTAAAGTGCTATTGCAGCAAGTAGTCTCACTATTACTATAGTGGAGAACTGGAATGTAATAATGGCTTATTTACTAAGTCACAGTAGGTCTGTTTCTTAGAGAGTAAGTCAGGCTAAAGCTATAGGGTAGCATATATAAGCAGTATTATAGGCATTCGTTAAGAGTAGAACTCTTAATAGTGAAACTATTGCTTAGATTAATTAATAGAGATCTAGACTATCTAGCTACTAGAATACCTCCTCCTTAAGTACCTATCTATTTCTCTATTACTTACCTCTACTTAGTATACTTAGTGTACTTACTACTAATTATACTAATTATCCTAATTATACTAAGTAGGGTTATAATATAGCCCCTCTTTCCTAATTAGGCTTCCTATAGTTATATTACTAAAGGTAGCTACTAGCCTACTAGCTAGGCTACCTAGTTATATTTATAATATAATACTCCCTCTCTATTAGTCTTATCCTAAGGCTATTAGAATAGACCTTACTTAGGTTTTAGCTATTAATATATAACTTCCCTCTTATATCCTTACTTCCTTATAGCTTAACTATATTTAATATATATATTAGTAAGTTATACTATTCTTCTACTTAGTATTACTATAACCTTATTATTTAAATTAAAAAAGTTAGTCTTTAGCTTTTTAATATAGGCTAATATACTCCTTACTAGGAGAAAGATCTTCTTTACTTTATTTTAAAGGGGTATATAAAGTATTCCTCTTATAATTAATAAGGTATTACCTATTATAATAGTAATTTCTTAGTTAAGGAGTTTAACTATATTAAGTCTTAAAAAGAGTACTTTTACTTTAAGGTATAGTATAAGTATTAGGAGGTAGGCTAGCTAATAGTAGCTATTATAGTAGCTTACTCTACTTTAGCTTAGGCTTAGTAGGAGGAGATAAATATTATATCTTAGCTAGACTAGTTTACTAAGACCTAGTCTTATATATTATATTAGGAAGCTTTAGCTTTAGATAGCTTAGATAAGCCTCTAGGGTCTATAATTATATTAGAGGATCCTAATTTATTTTTATAGGATAAGTCTTTACTCTTTAGTAATACTATATAATTAGTTCTAAGTAATTTAATAGGTTCTTAATTAGTTCCTAGGTATTTTTAGAGTTAGGGTATTCTTTCTATTTAATAAGATATTATTAGTTTTTAATATTTCCTTATACCTTAAGTATCTCTTTAACTTTATATTTATTTAGGTTTTCTATAATAATATCTATAGTAACTATAATATTATCTAGTACTTTCTTAAGTAATAAGATATAAAATATAGAGTAGATTCTTATTCTATTAAGTAATAATAATTTATAGTTAATATTTAATATTTTTTATTTAATAAGAAATAGTCTAATTTTCTTTTAATTAAGTTTATTACTAAGCTATTTTATTTTAATGTTTTTATAGATAAAGTAGACTTTATCTCCCTCCTCTAGGATTAGTATTAGTAATCTTTTTTTATTTATATAGTACTTTATATAATTCTATAAAAATATCTATTCTTATTATAGTTATTTTTATATTTCTATAATTATTTCTATATATACTATAGCTATTAGTATATTTATATTATATATTATATATATTTTAATAATAGGATTAAAGCTATAATTTACCTTAAATAGTAATATCTTAATACTTTTAATTTCTAAGCTATTATAAGCCTATTATATAAGTAATAGCTACTTTACCTAATTATCTTATTAATAATTAATATAGCTTTATAGATATTATTCTAGTATTTAGTTTAGAATTTCTATTTAACTATTTAACTATAAGTAGAATACTATAAATAGACTCTATTTTATTTTTATTATTTCTATAAGGTATTTTTAAAAGTTTAATATAAATAACTTATTTTAATCTAATATAAGTTTTATTAATAATCTATATTATATAATAACTATTTTAAAGAATATATATACTAAGTCCTTAGTATTATTAGATTCTATATAGGGAATATAATAGGTATACTTTATAAGTTTATTAATAATAACTAGGATATTATTATAAAATACTCCTATTATTAGTTTCTTAGACTTTAGTAGTTTAATAATAAAGTCTATAGTAATAGTTTACTATACTCTTTTAGATAGTATTATTAATTATAGTTTATTATATAGTATATATTATACTAATTTTATCTTATTATAAATATTATATTTCTTAATAATTTTTTATATAATTTATTTTTTTCTTTTTTATCTATATCTTTCCTCTTTTTTAATTAGTATTAATATTTTTCTAGTATAATAGTACCCTAAGCCTAGTACTATATTAATTAGCTAGTCTTTATTTAGCTTACTACTTAAGTTTTAAGGTTATATACTTACTAGCCTATATCTTACCTAGCTTATTACTATAGGTAATACTAATCTAGGACTTTATTAAGATATTATTAGTAACCTAGCCCTATTTACTATAACTATAATTATAGTAGAGGAAGACTATATAATACTAGCTAGCCCTAGCTATATCTCTACCCTTACTAAGCTTAGTCTTTTAATTTAATAAGTATTATTCTATTATTATTTTTACCTTTTTTTCCTTATTATTTATATATACTAATACTATAATAGGAAGCTAGTAATTACCCTCCCTAAGGTAGAGGATAAGGATAATGGTATTAGTAAGGCTCTTACTAGTCTTAACCCTTAATAGTCTACTTTAGTCTAGGTAGTTACTACTACTATTAACCTTTATAAGCTTACTATTACTAGGTTTTATAACTTTCTTAATAGTAACCTCCCTTAGCTTATTTAGGTTTATCTATATTAGGCTCTTAAGTAAGCTATATTCTATATAAATATTAACTACTTTATAATTTAGGTTAAATATTACCTACCTAGTCTACTTTAATACCTTTAGATGTTAATAGATAGTTATCTTTTACCTTTACTCTATACCCTAAGAATCCTATTTAGTAGTCTAATATACCTTAAGTTATAGGTAACTAATAATAGTATTAAACTTAAGATTTAAGAGTCTAGTTAGGTTCTAGCTCTAAACCTTATAATATATAATATAATTTAGGCTCTATACCCTTACCTTATAACTTTAGTAATCTTTTACCTTAGTACTAAAATATAGAATATAATTAACTATATAGAAAATAAAGGTAGTTTAGAACTAAATAAAAGCTTTATTAATATAATACTCTATTATTATAGAAATAACCCTCTAGTAAGTAACTTTAGTACCTCTAATCTAGTATAGCTATAATAGGACTAACTTTATATATAGATCTTCTTTTATACTCTTTTATAAGATCTATAAGGTTTAATATACTTAGCCTTAATAGTTTTATAGACTTTAGCTCTTTAGTATACCTATAATTATTAGCCTTATAACCTTAGTTATTTTTAACTTTATATCTATTCTAAGTCTAATTATAATACTAGTAATAGTAGTATAGAGGATAGTAAATCCTTTAATAAAAGCTCTAATAATAGCTCTAATAAAGGCTTAGTTAAAATTAAAAGTAACTTAGATAATAAGCTAAAGGATATAAATCTATTTAATATTTATTAGGATAACGTGTCTGATAAGCGAGTCGCCCAGACAAGCGAGTCGCCCGCTCCACCCAGTTTTTGCCCTCCGTCGCCTTTACACCCTCATTACTCAGCCATCATCAATGGAAAATTCTTCAAAAGAGGCAAGAATCATTCTTGCTCTTCAAGCTATCGAAAAAGACCTAGAACTCAGTTGTAGGAAAGCTGCATCACTCTACAACGTACCTCGTACAACCATACGCGACCGACTCGCCGGGCGCGTTGCGCGACGTGATTATACCGCCAATTCAAAGAAACTAACGAATTCTGAAGAGGACGCTATAGTTAAGTTCATTTTATAGCTGGATTCGTAAGGCTTGCCTCTGTGCTATAAAAACGTAGAAGATATGGCAAATCTACTACTCTCTGAATGTGGTAATAAACGCGTCGGCGTGCGCTAGGCGAAAAACCTCATATAATAATCACTAGAGCTTACTATGCGTTTTAAACAGAGATATAATTATTAGAGAGCTAAATATAAAGATCTAAAGATAATTTATGGCTAGTTTACGCTCTTAAAGAATATAATTGAGAAATATAGTATCCTAGACTCTAATATCTATAACTTTAATAAGACTAGGTTTATAATAGGTCTTATCTCTATAGGAATGGTTATTATGAGTTCTAACTAAAGTGGAAAGGTAAAAGCAGTATAGCCTAGTAATTAGGAATGGGTTTCTATAATTTAAGGCATTAATACCTAAGGCTAGATGGTTCTGCTATACATTATGGTAAAAGGCGAAAATCATATTACGACTTAATATAAAGATACGTAACTCCCTACTAATTAGCGTATTAATATAAGCTTAAATAGCTAGACAATAAATGAAATTAGTATAGATTAGATAAAACATTTTCACTAATTTACGAAAGATCGAAATACTAATACATTCCACCTCCTTATCCTAGATGGACATAAAAGTCACCACTCAACTACATTTAAGCTTTACTACTAAGAGAATAAAATTATTACTCTTTATATGCCTACTCATTCTTCTTATATACTCTAGCCTCTTAATATTAGCTATTTTAGTCCACTAAAAAGGGCATATAGGTAGTAAATCGAGGATCTTATAAGGAACGGCATTACATATATTATAAAGGAAGACTTCTTCCCTACATTTTTATCTACTTTTAATAAGTTAATTACTAAAGAAAATATCTAAGGTGGTTTCTAAGGCACTAGAATTATACCTTTTAATCCTAAAAAGGTTATTTCTATATTAGATCTTAAGTTTATAATACTAAGTCTACAAAACTTACATCTAGGAACAGCTAGGTCCTAGGTCTCTAAAACGCTAAGTACTATAATAGAGGTAATTATATAAGCTTCTATCCTAAAAAAACGAATAACCAATTACCTAAATAGCTCTCCCACTAAAAGTCTTAGTATGCTTAAGAGTTTAGAGAAAGGTATAATAGCTATTATATATGAGTTTGCTCTCTTCCGCGCTTAGGTGTGCGGCTTTTAGGCTATAAATAAGCTAATTAGTAAACGCCGGCAGGCAAAAAAAACTAGACTATAAGCTAAAGGGTCTCTTTCTGTGCAAGATATAAGGGATTTACTAGATCAAATGGATGTGGATGGTCAAGTAAAGGATGAAACGCGGGCTTATGGCGGTTGTAAGCCTCGAGTTGAAACGCGTGCTCGTCGATGTGGTGCCTGTGGTAAGACTGGCCATAACGTGCGTACTTGTGTTATAAATGTGGAAAGCACTGAGGAAGAGGATTCTGATTAATTTTAGATAGTTTCTTATGTGGTGGTTAAATTATTGATAGTTGAAGGCTGCAGGGTCTGGGAAAGTGGGCGACTCGCTTGTCTGGGCGACTCGCTTATCAGACACGTTATAGTCTATTAATATATAGTTAGTTATATATATAATATATCTAGGGGTACTCTTAAAGAGGTTACTTTTAATTAGGGTATTAGTAATTATAATTAGATCTATTTTTCCTATTACCCTAATATTAATTATACCTTTATATATTATATAGTAGAAGGGGTAGAGGCTAAGCTTTATACTAAGTATTATATATTTTCTAACTAATGTTATATAATTAGTCTTTTTTCTAAGTTTTTACCTTAGCTTTTAGTCTAGGATAGATATTTACTTTATTATTATAAGTATAGAGATACTAAGATTAGTATAGTTTTATTTTAGCTAGTTTATAAAATAGAGTTCTATAATCTTTTCTTTATAGTACTATCTTCTTTTTTATATTATCTTATTAGTAGCTTTATAATATTACTCTAGAATATTAATTACTTACTTTTCTTATTAGTTAATATATAATTATAATTATCCTTTACTTAAACCTTATATACTCTACTTTATACCTATAACCCTAGGATTCTATACTAATACTATTTAATATAATAAAAATACTATAAATATAAGATTATAATAATTAGTACTATATAGGACTTCTTTATTATATAATTATCTTTTTCTTTATTTTACCTACCTATATAGCTTATTCTCTTTTAATAAACTCTACCCTAATTATATAATAAACTCTACCCTATATGGTTTTATAGGGCTACTACTTTTTTTAATAAACTCTAGTAGAGTTCATTGTTATATTAGTAATAGGAATAGGCTTATTAGATTTAGTATATGCTTTTCCTAAGTTCTATTCGCGAACATTAATGCCAACTATATAACTAGAGAGCTAATACTTTTCTATCTTATTTTTCACATGTTTATAACTTGCTCCGTTTTAACTGACTATGAAACCCCTATAACCTATCATCGCCGCAACTACTGGCATTTAAGGAATGCCGTTTAGCTATATTCACTTTATGGTAAACGTCAATCTTCCCTTTTCTAGCTCTAATAAACTGTTGCTCGTGTTGGCATTCCAGAGAAACAATAGTGCACGCCTTAACTAGTCACTAACCTTGCAAGTTTCGCCGAGAATACTGCTGCCTCGTAGATTCCTCCGGTATTTCGTGATGGGCGACAGCTGCGAAATGCCATCCGACATTGCTTAAAACGCGTTTTGGCACTACTTAGCGCTCCAGCAGCAAACCGCCGAAGGGGTTAAGTCCATTTCTGGGGAAACGAAGGCGGCCGCGCCGCCTTTTCGTTTGGGCCCCGCGACATTAAGTATGATACACAGTCCGGCGATCTGCAGGGGCTGAGACGCGCTGGCCGGATTGGGAGTCATGTAAATACGATCGTGTAAAATTTTTTTTTGGCGATACACTGTGGTTTATATTAGGAAGAACAGGAAAAATCTAAAACCGTTGCAACGCTACCAACTTAAGTGATTTATCACCAAGCTGAGTAATGGAGAGGCTTGGTCGCAAGTACGTGGCGAGGCCTCGGGCCTAATCGGCCGCAGTTCGACAGCTTCTCGTTTGGTTTATTAGAGTGGGCTGCAGACTGCGATATCCAACCCAGTAAAGGAAGGTGTCGCAAAAGCCATCCTGCGGAAAAGTCCTGGGCCCTGACTAGCTAGCCCCTGCTCACATCCACGCAGGTCCTCGAGGAGGAAATGAATGGAGCACGCTGACTCGCACGCTAAACAGCTACTACCAGCCTGACAGGTGACAGCCCCACGCTGAAGGGTTCTGGAAGCGAGCTGGAGAGATCAGCCCCTGTGAAACGCTGAGTCCCTGACGCTACCTCGTCGCATATTGTCCCTCAAACCACCAACCCATCTATTTCGTGTCGACTTTTTTGCATGGTCCTTGTCTCCCACATTGCAGCGGCTCCATAATGTGGCTCTACTCTATTCCTATTAGGTCTCCCTCTCTTTTTCTGGTCCTGGTGGCTGGTGGCGGTGGGTAACACTTGCGACGATGTTCAATATTCCCCCTCAGCCTCACCAACCATAGGCCCGTTCAAGCCGAACAGCTAGCTGCATGATGGCTGAATTTGCGACAGCATGGCTCCGCTCCAACCACATGTTTTTACTGGTAGACAAGGAGGTTTACGTATATAATTTTTACATCGTCTTCCCATTCTCTCCCTTTCTTGTTACTTTTAATCCTTGGCTATATCTAAAGTCTCACCACAACTCAGGCAAGCCGCGGGGTTGACTGCGAGCCTTGCGCGCCGAAGATGGCGACTGGGGACAGGGGGCCGCAGCTAACAGGCATCATCTGCACACTCTTAGCGACCTCCATTCTAACCGGCGTACTCAGGTTTTACACCCACGGCGTACTAATTAAACGGTTTTTTGCCGAGGACTACCTCACACTCGTCGCATTGGTAAGGCTTCCGAGGTGATAAATAGCTACGCAAGTAATCCGTATTGACTCCAGCTTAGATCCTCCTGTGCGTCTATTCAGCGTTTGGCTTGCTCGCCGTCTCCCACGGCCTTGGCAAGCACAATGTCGACGTCGCACCAGAGTCACGCCCGACTGCAATCATGTACAGATGGCTCGCGTCACTCATCTACATAGTGGTCTCGCTCCTGACAAAATGGATTGTGGGCCTATTTCTTCTACGAATCTGTCCTCGCAAACGCTGGCGCCAGATTACAATTTGGACAATACTCGCAGTTGTCACAGTTTTCAGCATTCTATATTTTTTCCTCGACATCTGGAGCTGCACGCCAGTTCAGTATGAGTGGACGCGGTATAACCCAGACCCGGGGAACGGTTCTTGTCATGCCACAACGTTTGCGACGGTCACAACATACATCGGCGCTGTGTTAAACATCATTGCCGATTGGGTACTACCAGCTCTGCCAGCAACTTTAGTGTGGAAAGCTCAGATGGAGCGCCGGGTGAGATTTTCCGTCATTGCATTGCTTTGCCTTGGCTCTACGTAGGTTGACAATACGTTCTGTTTTTTTTCTTCTTCCGTCCGCAAGCTGACTAGGATGAAGCGCGTCCGTGGCCACTATTGTCCGCATTCCCTACGCACAGGGCATTTTAGATAATCCGGATTATCTGCACACGTCCACCGACATTGGGATTTGGAGCACGGTCGAGATTGGTGTCGCGCTGACCGCCAGCTCACTTGCAACTTTAAAACCTCTCCTGCGCAGGATGCGACTCTTCAACATGTCCGAGGTGATGCAATATGGATCGCGCAGCCGAACCCGTTCCGAGGGTGCCCATACTGCCGTCTCAAATAGAGCGTCACATATAAAATCACTCAGTCAAGGGAATCATCAGGTCACAATAACAACGTCACCGCCGCCTCAGAAAGTGTGGACGCGACAAAAGAGTAGGAGAGGAAGAGGGTCCATGGAAGTAGAGCTGGTAGCCAAAGGCAATGGCAGCACTGCCAGCAGTCAGGATAAGTCTTCCTGGCTGGATGTATAATACTTTCCTGTAAAACCAGTGTATTAGGTGAATAAAACAGGCACGCGTTATTTTTACTGCAATGCAGTTAATTGATACTCGCTCACACGGCAGGTAACTGCTAGCTCTACTTATGAGCTGGCTCAGACATCTTCCTTCTACATCATCAGGTATACTCTACCTAGTGATTTTAGACAGAAAGATAGCGGAATAAACCGTAGCTAAAAACGTGCATAAAATTCTGCCCGTGCGCCCAACGGCATGGCGCCTGCGCCTCTCAATGCCGCTATTGCTGCCCAATTTGTTGGATAGCCCACAGAAAGAGATCACCCGCGACAGCATCCCAGTACGCACCCGTCCCTTCATCGGGAGCAGTAGCCCAATTCGACACCAGTCTTCCCGACCAGGAGATGGAAATGGAAGGCAACCACCTAGCGACAACCGCTTCGCACCACTTGCAGCAGATGGCGAAGAAGCGGACGCTGCCCCTGACGCCGAGGCTCTCATCGCGGAAGCCCAGGACCAGCTGAATACACGCGCTAGCATCCTTCGCGCGTATACACAAGCAATTACGAAATGTGCTGAACAGTTCTCCTCTGGATACGGAAAACACTTCGCGCAACAACTCAGATCATCCCTCCTACAGCACTGGAAGGCTAGCTCCTGCGACGAACCGTCACCAACCCCTGCCCATACCCCCGGTCCCACCAACAGAGCAGTGTCTTTCGCAAGCATTGCGCGCGCCGCCCATGAGTCTCAGCCTGGTAACCGTACAATCCCAACTAAGAAAACACCGAAACGCACATCAAGGAACGATAAGAGGATTCTTATTCGCCTCCGAGAGGACTCAGAATTCTTTGACAAGGGTACACAAATCCAATTCGCAATCCGCGACAAGCTACACCTACCGATATCAGACTTCCCAGACATCAAAGAGACTACCACCGGCTTCGCACTTACACCCCGCACTGTCGAAATCCAGCAGAAAATCCTATAACAACAGCAAGATTAGGGCCCCTATATCAGGCTCAAAATCGCAGAGAAAGATATTAAATGGCACACCTATCTAATCAGAAACTTCCCACGTACAATCCCCTCCTAGGCCAGCACAGAGCTAGACTATAAATCTATAGTTAAGGAAGCAACTAAGCAATAGACTAGGCGCAGCCCAGTCCAATGGAGATGCACCGATACAGATAGCCCGACAACAACACTTGTCATCCACTTTGACCAGCCTCTTAAAAGCCGCTTTCGCCTCCTGAACTACGGCGACCTCTCTGTCCACCGTATAGGATCCCGACGACTGACCTTATGTAAAACGTGCTGGCTATACCATCCGCCTACACACTGCCAGAAACAAGCGGTTTGCGGCAACTGCAGCAGCCCCAACCACAGCCTAGATGGCTGCTCAGCCCCTCCCAGATGCGTGGGTTGCTCTGGCCCGCACGCTGCAGGATCCCTGGACTGTTTCGCCCAACCCGAGCCCACTACGAACGGCAAGCGAGCACTCTCCAAGACTGTTAGTGTCCTCCGCAAGCCGTGAACTCGAGAAAAGCGTAAGCATCATTGAGAACCATGCGACAGGAGATGCCGTGCAGTTCATGGTTTCGACAAATGGCCAAATTCTCCATGGTACGAACCGCGGCCTTGGATGGAGAAGCAGACAGGTTGGCGGTTATATTGACGCCGAAACTATGCGGCAGATATCGCGGGACTTGAGCAAGTCAACATTTCACGAATCCGACCGAAGCTCTTCAGACAAAAATAATGCCAGGGAAAGCGATGCAAGTTTTAAGGAGCGTTTTGGAGATGGCTATAAGTTGCAGCCCAGAGGCGTGTGACAACTATCATTAGCGTTTAACCTAGATCAGAAAGACAAATTGCCTTTAGTTGAGATTTAGTATAATTATTGTATATATGTCAATCGGCCAGCGACGACTACCACCTCCCTGTGCTGCTGGCGGGGAACCTGGAAATTCCTTTGGTGTTGGGCTTTTGCAAAGCCAAGAAGAGTCACGACCGACCAGCACTGGTCCGCTGGTTTGGGCTGCGGTTGTGTGGCGGGTATGCCATTCTCCCCATAGATTCTGCCAACCATACGCCTTAAATTATTACCTTGTCGTACGAGACCCTGCGTGATAGCTATACACTCAGGACCAGGTGAGGTAGAGATGGAACGAATAATTCGAAGCGCAGATTGGTAGAACGAAGGGATGTGGTCGAGTAAGCAGCCTTCAGGCGATAGTGTTCATGCTTGCTCTGGACGTTTTTGGGCCACGTCTAACGCTGTGATCTGGAGTGCCACTGCAAAACATTTTTTCTGCCGCTGTCAATTTGCGATAAAAACAGTCGGCTCAGTTGGGGTTGTACCACTTCATCCGGCGGCAACGGCCAGGCCAGGTCTTTTGATTTGAACTCAGAAGTCTGACCCTTGCGATGCAGAAGTATATAGACATCTGCATAGTAGTGCTGGTGAGTCTCAAACCCGCTTTTCACGAAGGTGCGCCATCTTTTCTTGAAGTTCTCATTGCTCCTATCCCGTTTCTTTGACTGATTATCCATGTTGCATTTCCTTTGAAAAGACGTGCTCTGCAAGATATCTATACTAGGTCGAGCCGTCATCTTTATAGAGCCTGCCATCATCCTGTTACGGGTCAGTACCGCCTCGACCTGTTAGTTGTTATTTCCTCCAAAAGAGCAAAGCACTAGCAGGCCCGTCTATGATTTCGCGAAGTAACGACACATAATTATAGACCTTTAAAGTATTTATTGGTAACTACATATTCATGTAGAATGTTAAAACGAGAAGATTTTTTTTTTTCGCTGCTACATAGGGCACCTTCTCTGGCTTCACTGACCTTGCAACTGACTAGCAGTCACAGCCCCAGGCTTATGCGCCGGGGAAGCGTGCCCTGGGAAGAGAGCCGCCCCTCAGCAACTTCTTTCCCAGGTATTTCAAACCGTTTTAAATAACCAAATGCACTTATATCTAGTACGCAGCCCAAAGCAAAGGGAGGTCTTCTCTGCTTCATAAATAAATTAATTGTGCGCGTAGCCAACGTATTTCTCTACCCAATTTGTCAGGCTTTTACGTTTAATCCTCTACACCAACTGTCATTGCCGACCAGTCTGGGATCGATACCTGTATAGCATATTTTTTACTTCGAGTGAGTCCTGCAGGGCAAATGGGCCTCCCAGACTGGTCTGGGGTGGATTTATTGCGTGTAACGTCCGTCCGTCCACCAGACTTGGCAAAAGTAACAGTGGGTGCCTGCAAGTCCATAAACTACTAAAACAAACGCCAAATACCATCCAGGCAGAGAGCATCATTTTCTCCATGGCCATCACCATCAAGAAAGAGTCGTTTGGTCCTGCAGACATTGCCAGGGTATGTGGATCTCTGCCCGCAGTGGTTCATATTAGCCTGACAGTTCTTAGATCGTTGATTGCGTTTGGAGAGTTCTCAGTAGTGACGATCGCTGTCGAACCGAGCTACGCAAAAACTTGGTCCGATGGCCTGAGACTTACCCCTTGGACTGACGCAACACTGTGCCTAAACAGGTTGGGTGGGGCAGTTGAGCTGCAGCAGCGCTGTGCCTGGGCAGTCTGGCCTAGGCAGTTTGGCTGGAGCAGTTTGGCTGCCGCAAGATGCTCCAGGAGTTCTGCTGTAAACGCAAAGCCGCTACTGCTCCGATGTATTTGAAGCCCTGTATCACAAAAGTTGGCGATCGACACGACGGTGCTCGACGACGTTGGCCATGACACCTCATCGTGAGAAGACGCAGTCGGCATCTCGGTCGTCAATGTATGATCGCGTGTGGCCACCGATTGCACTGATGCATCCGGCAAGGTTGGTTGTGAGGAGAGTTGTCACCTTCGTGTCGTAGACTGTTCCCCCATGTGATTTACGGCGATATAGTGTTTGTAAATAGCGACTGTCGCTAGGCATATTTTTTATTACATAGCAGGGTTATTTTGCAACATAACAGACCCTGCATTGGTCAGAAAGTCGGCTAAATGAGCCACGAGCTGTGTCAGGTGGAAAACCTCAAGATTGGTGGTGGCAGTGTTGGCGCCACACTAGTGCCGTATTGCCGAATTGGCGTTACCTGAAAAAAAAGATTCAGTATTGATTTCTGCCATTCAATTTTTTTCTCAGTCTATAGCCCTACCGAAATCGTGCTGAGGGGTGTGTTTAGTACTTTTAGCCGTCCACTTCGTCACTTTGGCTCGCCTGTTTGTCGATTTCAGCATCCACCTATTTCAGATGCTTTGGAGGGGAGTGTCGTTAGTATGGGGGAGGAGGATAGAACAGAGACCCTTATGGTCAAGCAATGACAGGATTGAGCCGCTATTTTTGGTAATCCTGCTCATCCATTTCAATCCATGTCCATTTTTATCGAACGTAAAACGGTGAACCTGAATGGATGCACCCCTCCGGCCGCCTTGTACACTTTTATTTCTCTCGAATCATTGTATCCTTTCTGCTCTCTGTTCCGTCCTTCTCGATCGGAACGTCCATGAGTGACGTCCTGAATGTGTCAGTTCCCGGCCATCGTTCCTGGACTGAGAGCCCTTGTGCTGTTCTTGCCAAGCTTCTTGACGGCCGGCTGGTAGCAAGTAGCTTTCCAGTTGTCCCATAGTTGGTGGGTGTAGTAGCTGTCCGCTTACGCCTTTGTGCCTTTGCGCCCTTGTGCCCTTGTGCTATTTTGGCCCGTGGTTTGTGAGGCCCTTGTTTAGTTAATTACAAATCAGTTGTTTGGTTTCTAGTCGGCTTCTAGCTCCCTGCAGGCCGTTTTGCCCGCTTGCCCTCATTTCCACGTCTTTGCAGGGGCACAACTGGGCCCTGCATTGGGTAGGCGCTATAACCAACGAGGCTGGACGTGAGGTAAAAGCAGAGAGTCAACAGGCAAGTTGAGAGCAGAAACTCTACAGAGGCATGCACCAATCAATGGCTCGGCAGGGGCAGGGAACCTGAACGGGATTCCACGCCGTCCCAATGTACACACAAAATGCATATGCAGATGCACAGGAAGGTGCCAACTGATTAACAAATAGTCAAATACCTTACCACTCCTATCTTCCCCATGAGCTTTCTATTGAAGGTCGGCCGAAAGCTCCGGACATTCCCAACTTTGTCATTCGTTCAGTCTTAGCTCCCGTCCGTTTTGTGACTGTGCCGCTTCAGCACCTTTTTCAGTTCTAGATACATATCATCTTTTCGTAACGGGAGAAAACGGTAGCAAGGGTGGATTAATTCTAGGGCTCAGAAAGAAAGCAAGAATTGGTCGTGCCAGAATTGGTCGTGCCAGAATTGGCCTGATCGGGTCTGATGCATGAAATGGAGATTGCCATTCGCTGATCTTGATCAAAAAAGTAGGCAAGGCGGTGAGAGGGCAGTCACACCAGAGTGGCAGGCGGTGAAGAATGAGAGCGCGAATGCAGCAGGCGGTGAGGGGATGCCATTACCATTAGTAGTAGGCAGTGAGTGGGTTAGCGTTGTGCTATAACTAAAAGAGTAGGCGGTCAAAATGGTGAGAAGTTAAGATGACCATAAAGAGCAGGTAGTAAAGGAGCACGTGCGGTACGTATATGCATTGTCAGATCGAGAGCAGAAGGCGGTGAAGAAACCAAAGCTAATGTGTTTGGAAAGGGTAGGCGGTGGAGCAGACTAGCGCGCCCGTAAAGGGTAGGCGGTGAAATGGTAGAGGCAAGTGCTTGCCCTAGACTAGCACGTGGTGGATGGAGCATGAGAGGGCACTAAATATAGTCGGCAATAGGTAAGCTTGATTAGAAAAGGTAGGCAGTAAATTCAAGATTAAGGTAGAGTTCCTAAAAAGAGACGACAAAGTCAAAATAAGAAGGCAATGAAAAGGTATATCTACAAAGAGTAGGCGGTGGGAGAGTATATCTGTAAAGAGTAGGCAGTAGACTAGAGCATATGAAAGCCTAAGATAGCATAGTACCTAAAGAGGTAGGCGGTAAAAGCATTAGCAAGAAGACATAACATACCGGTAAACAAGGGTTACGAATATTAAACATATTATAGGCGTTAAACCCTATCCTAGCAATAGTAGTAGTGACAAGAGTAGTAAGTACAAACAAATTATAGTAGAGAGCTAATAGTTATTATTATAGAAGGCAGTGTGTTAAGGTAGTGTGTTGGGGCAGAAAACACACAATACAACGTCGGGCGTGGGCGAAGCCCACGCCTCTTGACCTGGCGCGACGTCGCGCTACAGGGTAGGCTATAACAGCCATTCGGGCGCATCCCGGCTGCCAACGGTATCTTGGTGGTGGGTGGTGCGCTCGTTAAAAACTCTTCGGGAATCGATTGATTAGCCTACGAGAGAACAGAATCTCTTTTATCGAGGTTATTGACGAAGGTTGTACGTAGTTGTTCTGAGCGGTAGTGACGGTAGCGGCGGGCGGCCGAGGGCCTACGCCTAGGCGCTAATTAGTAGCCACTTATAAGAAGCTTTAAGATAATTAACAAAGGAATTAATTAAATTAATAAAATAAAGAGTGAATAGAATAATAGTCCTAGCTTAATTAAGTGTATGGGCTAGCTATAGTATTTATACCTTTTTAGTATAGTAAATTTCCCTAGGCTACCCTATGGCACCTAGTGACTTCTATACTAATATAAGCCTATGGGCACCTCTATAAGTAATGTCTCTTTCCCTAATATAAGCCTCCCTATTGAAAAATTTATTATTGGAATTTTTTAATTGCTACTTTCTCTATATATTCTTATTGTTTCTTGTCTAAGGTGTTGTCCTTGTGTTAATGCTCCTATCTCTTCCGAATTAGCTTACTTATCTCTTCTTCTATAGCTAGGCGTAGTTCCTTATTACCTTTTGGCTTAGGCTTTATGGGCGATTTTCTCTTTAGCGGCTTATATAATCCGACGATTGCCTTATCTCTTTAGTATTGCTTATTATATTAAGCTATCTACACATTATAAGAGCTCTTAATTATATCTTAACTATACTAATCCTTATAACATATATTATAAATATTATTCTAATTCTTAGTTAATATTATTTCTAGGGGAATAGTAGAGATAAATGTTTCTATAGAAGGGTTATAGAGTACCTTACTTTTAGAATAAGCCTAGAGTGCTTATAGTATAGGTACTATAGTTATCTCTTATCCTAGACGGTTGGATCCTAGCTAAGTTGCCTTTATTTAGATAGTAGTCTTAATATTTGCTTTTAATAGCTTATCTTAAATAAAGCTAAAGTAGAGTACTCTGTTTCTAAGTAATGTACACTAGGGGTCATTAATTTTATAGTCTAGATGTATTCTGGCCTTCTTCTCTTCTTCTAGTGCCCCTATTATAAGGGTAGTTAAGGCTTTCCCTAGGGAACTTAATATATATATGGATTAATTAGTGGCAATCTTAAGGGTATAAGTATAATATAGATTCTTATATACTTATTTAGGCGGGAAGAACTTTATCTTATTCTTTTAGAGGGTGCTAGGGGGTGTGCTGATAACCGACTGGTTTATCCACTTATTAAATCTTTAGTCTTCGTTATTAGGTGGAGTTTTCGGTCTTTCCTTGACGGTTGCTTTTTCCTAATCGATCCGATCCCATTGTTTATTCGGCGGACCCGGTTTGCCCACCGCAATCATCTTAGGCGTGTTATTATTCCTGTAGAAAGCGCGCATCCATTCGGTCCAATTATTTCTCGGTTTCCTTAAAAGCCTTATTACATAAAGGCTCTTCTTATCGCTATATATAGGGTTTACAACCCTTATATGTATTCTTACTATATTCACACATTCTCAATTAATATTACTACTATAATAGAGTACATTATAAGTCCTTTCTTTAAGTATATTTCTATTTATAATTTTATAAAAGGTTCTTATACTAATTACATTTAGTATACTAATACTTTATATAAGTAGTATACCTATATTAGCTACTATTAGCTATAAGGGACTAGGGAGCTTAGAGATTATTTATTATAGGGATGGGTTACTCTATTATAGGCTTTAGTTAATTACACTAAAACCATCTTTATAGACTTAGCTACTCCTTATCTTTATAGCTAGTTGCTAGATAGGGAATGTATGTTAAAGGACTAGGTTAAGGCTATAAAGGAGATGATTAAGAAGCGCTAGAATGAGGCTAAGTGTAAGGTTTAGTAGTTTTCTTTTTTATTAGTAGCTCTTTTTAGGTTGTTTTTTAATTTATTACTTCTATTCTTTTAATATTTCTTTAGTACTATGCATTTATTATAGTCTTAGTTAGGCATATAGAGGGTATAATTATATTAGCCCCTCCCCACAGTAGATAGAGAAAAACATCTAATATAACTATTAATTATATATTTCGTACTTTTCCTTATCTTAATTAAGTAGTTCTAGAAGTTATACTTTAAGTAACTATTATGGGCTGTCTAGAGTAACTAGTGAAGTAGTATTGCTATCTATATATAGTTCTTTATCCGTATAGTT
>PHFE01000081.1:617096-677988 GCA_002796755.1 Paracorniculantispora psalliotae | reverse complement strand
GAGGGCGTCCCAGGGGAGGTTCAGGGTAGTCAAAAGTAAAAAAGTTGTTAAGAGGCGCGCTGACGGCGGTCTGCTAGGAGAGGAGGAGTTTTGGCGGTGGTGTTGTTGCGCCTGCGGGTGCAATTCCGGCGCAGTTGATCAAGCCACGCAGGCTGCTGCCTCCGGCACGGCGCACGTGCCGGCGTAAGCACCCGTGGCCGCTGCAGGCTCCCGTGCCTCAGCGCCTCCCGTGCCGAGATTGCAGGCGCCTCAGCGCTCCGTGCGCTGAAGCGTGACAAATAGTAGATAGAGATAAATAGAGGCCTTCTGCCATAGATAGATTGAATAGAACAAGAAGGATCACACTGCATGGCGGTAGGCACGGCTGCCCCTAAAAAAAGAGTTTCAGTGGCATGCAGCCCTACGATCTGCCCCTACAAAACATTTACTTGGTCGCTTATTCCTACAATGCGATTGGCTTTATCCGTAGTGCTTGAAAATGATAAATTGGGCGGCGCGAAGAGAGCGTGGTGCCATTACTTAGAGAATTAGATGGCAAGCCACTGAAACTTTAGGGCCACGTATTCTCTTGTAGCGTATGCTCAGGTTAGCTCGGGCTGACCTTAGGCGGCTACAGCGTGGTACAGGTGAGCACCGGTGGTTTAGGCTAGAGCTGTAACGAGCGTCATCTATACAGCGCCAAGATGGATTACTTCAACGATAAATATATTGAACGACTTGGACTTATTAACTGGCCGTTTCTTAGGAAACGATAACCAGAAATCTGCCCGGAGAGACGAGCCTATCATCCAGCCCATCCAGCCCATCCAGCCCTTGCGTTACAAACTGAGACACGATCGCCATACTCCCTACCTTTCATGCCAGCAAAAGATTGAGAATTGGTGACTAATGATAGTGCGTAGTTTCTACTGATGCTACAAGAAGGGTTGTCCGCACATGTGCCATGGAAGCTCATCGCCCTCTAAACCCATCTTGAAGTATTATTCTTCACAAAAGCAGCTTCCTCTGCACACTCTCTGTTATTATATTTCTCGGGCGCCAAAAATTCTGATTTTACGAGAAAAAAAATTTAAACGATAAACTTAACAATAAAACACTACCTTATGTATTCTGGACCTTTTTGAGCGTATAAGGAGTTTACAAAATGATTTTGACTGCGTGAATGCAGTTCAGGGCGGACGACTGACAATGACACTATGAGGAGACAGGACGCTACTTTTGCGCAGAATAATACATACACGCGTATTATATCTATGGTTCCTATCTTGAACGAGTGGAGTTCGATACCCAATATGTGGACAGGAATGTGAAGACTTGATAGTCCCCAGCACAGCCAAGCTAGGCATTTTCATGCGTCTCAGCGTTATTCCCACTCATCCATTTGTCCAGAGCGGAAATTGAAGACTGCGTATATGGATGATTCAACCCCAGATATAGCTTCTGAAGCCGAACACATTTCAGCATCAAGTCAGTAGCCGCAAATATCTTGCCCATATTTTTCCAGGTATGCCCAAGATTGCTCATACTGGTCAACGTGTCGGGATGATCTGCCCCAAGCTTGGCCGTGCGAGTCTCCATCACCTGCACAAAAAGTCTCTCTGCCTCTTCCCACCGGCCCTGGTTCCAAAACGTCGATGCAAGATTGTTCATGCTGGTCAGCGTATTAGGATGATCCATCCCAAGCTTGGCCTTACAAGTCTCCATCACCTGCACCTCAATCTTCTCCGCCTCTTCCCACCACCCTTGGTTCCCATACGTCGACGCCAGATTGACGATGCTGGTTAACGTGTCAGGATGATCCGCTCCAAGCTTAGCCCTGCGAGTCTCCATCACCTGTAAAAAAAGCTTCTCTGCCTCTTCCCACCGGCCCTGGTTCCAAAATGTCATTGCTAGATTGGTGATGCTGGTCAACGTGTCGGGATGATCTGCCCCAAGCTTGGCCGTGCGAGTCTCCATCACTTGCACTTCAATCTTCTCTGCCTCTTCCCACCGGCCCTGGTCCCGAAACGTTGATGCCAGGTTGTCGATGCTGGCCAGCGTGTCGGGATGATCCGCTCCAAGCTTGGCCTTGCGAGTCTCTATCACCTGCACAAAAAGCTTCTCTGCCTCTTCCCACCGGCCTAGCTTTAAAAATGTCGACGCTAGGTTGTTCATACTGGTCAGTATAGAGTGATGATCCGCACCAAGCCTTGCCTTATAAGTCTCTATCACTTGCATAAAAAGCTTCTCTGCCTCTTTCCACCGGCCTTGGTCCCAAAACGTCGACGCTAGGTTGTTCATGCTGGCCAGCATGCCGGGATGATCCGCTCCAAGCCTAGCCTTATAAGTCTCTATAACTTGTATAAAAAGCTTCTCTGCCTCTTCCCACCGGCCCTGCTTCTGGAACGTCGACGCTAGGTTGTTCATGCTAGCTAGCGTGTCGGGATGATCCGCCCCAAGCTTGGCCTTACAAGTCTCCATCACCTGCACCTCAAGCTTCTCCGCCTCACCCCAACGGCCTGTCATGCTATACGCTGATGCTACCATTGCTGTCGACCGCATTACGTCTTCATGCTCCTTATCAAATATCCTCATCCTTGCTTTCATCGCCTGAACTGACAGTTCCTCTGCTTCTATTCCGTTCCCTTTGGTTAGGGCAAACCATGCTGCCCTATAGAGGATTGTCGCCCACTCTTTCATTGAATCATTTGTGGTTGGCCATTGTTTAGACACTGATAGTGCGTGTGGGAAGAGCACCTGGCACTTGCTCCAGTTCTCGTATTCTCCTGATGGAAACTCTGCGCGGAGTCTTAAAATAAACTGGTCTCTCCAATGGTCGTATACATTTTGCGCTCTTAGCCACTCAAGCGTAGCTAGCTGCACCAACCTGTGCATCTCAAACGTGACCCCGTCTTCATTGGCAGTGATGAAAGAGAAATCTCGCAGTGTCACTATGTTATTTTCAAAATTGTCATTGTCGCTATAATTGGACTCTTGTTCCGTCAGATCACTGTCGCTGTTGTTGCCGCTGCGAATACTCCAAAAATCACCAGCGGAGCCGTTGAAGACATCTGCCACGCCGAAAGCGCTCGCTGCACCACCTTGGTTCTCTTCATCCCTAGCGCCGTCGATTTGGCCGCGCAGGAGCATTTCTGGGATTCCTTGCCGATCGCAGAAGCTCATAAAAGATAGCAAGTCCGCCGCTGATTGTCTGGCTTCGCGAAGATAGTCAAATGATATTTGCCACGTGAGAAAGATAGCATTCTTTGCTTCAATGTCGCGACGAAGTTCTCCGCCATGAAGACTAAGAAGATTGGTTTTCTTCCTATCGCTCTTGCCAAATTCATCTAGATATTTCCGTACAGAGTATCGCGGGCGCCTCTGCACCACGTAGGCCGCTGCTTGGACAATGGCCAGGGGCATATACTCCAGGGTTGCAGCAAGCTCAATGGTGCAAGCCTCATTATGGCCCTGACCGAGCTTTTTCTGAAAAAGTCGCAATGCATCTTCCTCATCCATTGGCTTAATCGCAATGATATTGGCGTCTTCAACCAAATCCAGTGCCGCACCTTTACTTCTTGACGTGACTAGGATGGACCCATGCTGGCAGCATGGGATGTAGGATCTGAGTTGTCTTGGGTGCGGATTCTTCACCGAGGCTCCCGCCGCTCCAACGTCAGGATTGGGCAACTTCAAGTACCTCGCATCATCTAAATTATCGAGAATAATGACCCAAGGTCCTTTCCCCCCCTCCAACAGCCAGTCGTGAACCAGTTGAAATATGTTGGCTTTAGGATCCTGCCGTCTTGGAAGCTTGACAAAGGTCGCAATATCTCGGAACCCTTGTTCGAACCGAGCGCTGTTGCTCGCGTGGATCCAAAAGACCCACGTATCAGAAAATCGTTCTTGAGTACGATACACGTACTCGATGGCAAGTTGCGATTTGCTTTAAAGGTTAGTCTTTCTTCTATCTCAAGCAGGGGCGACTGTAACTACCCGACACCGCCAAGACCTACGAGCGCAGTCCGCGATCCTGGCCGGCCACAGCTGTGTTCAATTTTTCCGAGTATGTCACCTCGTTCCACAAAGTCGTGGTCGCGACCAAATGGGATCAGAATCGATGGCAGCTTTTCTGGTTGCTCTGTCCGTTCGTTAACGAGGAGCCATAATGTCAGCAATATACTATTTCCACATTATGTAAATCACTATTGCTTACTAGATTGACGAATAGTGCCCTCGATTGGTAATTGTGCCTGGATGACTTCTGACTGGGTGGGGGCACGCGCGGGGATCTCTTCAAGCAGCGCCCTTGCATACGCTGCCGCCATAGCTGCTGCATACGGCTGCCAAACTTTGTTTTTATGTCCATCGCCATAGTCGCATACCCCTCGAATCACGCCAACAGGGATCTGGTCCATGGTTCCCGCCGCTTCCATTTCTAAACCAATCAACCCATATTTATCGCGAAGCTCGTTTCTCTTTCGCAAGTTCTTCCAGAGCTTGTCTCCGGAGCCAATAGGCCCGTACCATGCCCGAATGCGTCTCGAATCTAAACGACGGTCACGTTCAACAATTCTCTCGATGCCATCGTCGTGAAGAAAGTGCAATACGTCGAGATTCTGACCTGGATCAGAAAATGTGCCAGTAGCGTGCTCTTCATCGCGAATTTTTTCATAAAAAGGCAAAAACCTTTTAGTATCATGCGGGGCCTCAATTTTAATACTACCAATAGCTGATCGTACGATTGGTTCGGTCGTGGCCAGAGCATGTCCACGTCGGAGCGGTTGAAAGCCGTCTTCAGTTTCCTTGCCAAGTTCGTAAGCAAGTAATCCTGCGCTCTCACCCTCGGGGAGGCCGATAAGAACATCACCAAGTCGAATGTCTCGTACAGGATCTCGTGATAGATCGGGAAGACCTGCTGCAACGCCGACAAGCAACCCAAACCAGAGGTTTGGGAAGAATTTCTTCAGCTGGCCAGCGAGAGCGGCTGCCGAGCCGGTCCCGTATTTCTGGCCGGCAGGTAGCGTTGCTATGATAACGTTGTGGCCGCCCATGGCGCCGGCGTGGTACACATAGTCATCGCCTCGGCTGACTTGAAACCGACCTTGGTGTCGCTCGTCGAGCATATGCAGGGCAGCTCGGGCCTCGATTTCCAGCGGTGCGATCCAAGCTACCGAATATTTGGTAGGGTCCAGGTGCGCCATGATCCGGTCCCTTCGCTGGTGTAAACAGTGATCAGTTAGGATAACGAAAGTCTAGATTATGATTGCTACCCGGAGCAATTAGAGGCGATGGTGAAGGTGGAGAATTCACGAGAGGTGAGCAGGCTTCCGGCTCTGTAGTGAGACATAAATTCTCTTCCTCTGTGGCTGAGTGCCCTGTTTTACCAAATCCTACCTCGACGAATAGATAAGCTCATATACGCGCCTGCAGGCTTAGCCTGCATACGACCCTGCCCACATATTCAGCCAGCTGATTTAGGACGCGTTCTGAGCGGTCGACCACAATCTAGCAGCCATCAGAGGGATGTTTTCAAGGCCAGACCACTAATGTTTTCTTCATTGCTCGGTAATGCAGCAGGGAGATTCGACGCTAGGAATCGTCTCTTTACAGCAATGTGTCTTGAGCCTGTGCCTACTAGCCTCCGCGTTCCAGGCTCCACTAGGAGACCCGGCTGCCAATGGTATCTTGGTGGTGGGTGGTGCGCTCATCAAAAACTCTTCGGGAATCGATCGATTGACCCTCGAGAGACCTGAATCTCTTTTATCAGCGTTATTGACGAAGGTTGTACCTAGTTGTTCTGTGCGGTGATGACAGCAGCGGCGGGCGGCCGAGGGCCTACGCCCAGGCGCCAATTGGCAGCCACTCACGGGAAGCTTCAAGATAATTAACAAAGGAATCAATTGATTGATAAAAAAGAGCGAATAGAATGATGATCCCAGCTCAAATGAGCATGCGGGCTAGCTACGGTATTTATACCCTTTGACACAGCGAAGTTTTCTGGGCTACCCTACAGCACCCGTCGGCTTCTGCGCCGACACGAGCCCACGAGCAACTCTGCAAGCAACGTCTTTTCCCTAGCACAGTACGTTATATTTTTTTTTTATTAGATTTAATACTAAGAATTTATATTTTTAATATTATAATGTATTTTTATAGCTTTAATTTAGTACCTTAAAGCTAGAGGGGTATGTTAAGTAGTAACCTTTGCTCTAGGATCCTTTAGGATATTTTATGTTTTTTAGTAAGAAGTTATATGCAGTAGCTAAGTAATTCTCCGTAAGGGCCCCTATAGGGGGTGCCTAGCTGGAAGCCTCTCTTCTAACCGAATTAACTTAATTAATTTAGCTATTCTATGTGTTCTGAGTGTATTACGTGATATATTAAATGATACCTGTTGTGCCTGGTCCTGTAGGATACCCTATACATGCGGCCGATAGTGTCACGTTATTCTGGTGCCGATGCACATCTCAACAGACCTCGCCCAGGTGAGTGGGTCGCTACAAAGACAAATGCATTCAATACCTGGGGTGTGCATGTCGCTGTCGCAATTAGAAACTCAAAGAGCTGCCGCGACTCAGCTTGGCAAAAGCAACGAGAGTGGCGGCGATGGACTGTGGTCTCGGCGCGAAGCTTGACTCAGCGGCGCTGCTCCAGAAGCCAGCCTCAGCAGCCCGTGGCGGCGATGGACTGTGGTCTCGGCGCGTTCAGCTTCGAAGCTTGACTCAGCGGCGCTGCCCCAGAAGCCAGCCTCAGCAGCCGTGGCGGTCTACTTTGCAGCCAAATGGGCTTCGATGGAGGCCCAATATGTCGCTTGTGAAGGTCTAGTGGCGGCCCGTGGCTGTCCAAAACCCGACCAAGACGCATTATTCGACCGCCCAGCTGTCAGAAGTATGGCTGCTTGACCCACGCAGTTGGAATGGCCGTGGAGGGTTGAGAATCATGGAGCGGCCGGCGGCTGAAATTCATTCCATTCCTTTTCTACTCTAATATCCTACCAAATGCTTGAATTTCTCTCTTCTTTTCTCACCGTTTTGATTTGACCCAACAAATAAACAGCCACATTCATATTTTACGCAATATTGGTTCAACATGCGCTTGCAAATTGTTAAATGCTTTCTCGCAGGTGCTATGCTGGCAATAGCCCATGCTCAACGGCCGAGCAGCCAGTCGATCTGTGACTACTACGCTACAAAGCGGTATGGCGCTAATAATGTTACGACTCAGCAGCTTCTCATGCAGAGCATTGTGTCCCTAGCATATGCAGGCGGCTCTGAGCTGTCTGATTCTCCAAGCGGGAGTGACGGCATCTTCAATCATGGGCAGTTCAAGGGACAAAACGTATTCCTACGTCCCTGGTTCGACGGTTCGAGTACGGTCCGCCCTACTGCAGACCTGTCCCAACCTCCAAGAGTCAGTCTAGACTAATAACATGGGGTGCAGAGCCGACGACAAATCTCAATGACCAGCCAGTGGGTGTAGACTGGCTTGACGGGGGTGGCACGCAGCCGCTTATCGATTTCATCACCGGCAAGTCGAACGCCGTCGCTTTGACAAACCAGACGAATCAAAAGTAACACATTTCTTCAATTATGAGCGAAGACATTCGACCTCAACTCTTGGAACAATTATCGTTGACTAATTTCGATTTTTAGTCGACTCTTCAACCACTGGTTCATCGCCTTTGGCTACACGTATGGCTGCAGTCTCGCGAACAAATTTCCACGGACGGGTAGCTCTTCACCCGTCGGCGTCGCCTACACGCACAAATACATGAACTTGAATGATACTGATGTCGGCTACTTCATCAACCAGCTGACTTTAGCGAGCAAGTACTACGGCTTTTCCGACGAAGACGCGGGTACGCTCGAGACTTTCATGAACGCACGATACAATGTTCGCTGCGCGCCTTCGATCAACGGTCAGCTATACTCCATCTGTCTCGCTGACGAATGCCCGCTCGCAGCGCCCAGTCCAGACTGCAATGCATACGTCAATCTGCAGCCCAACAGTGCGACCAACTCGACGGCGTCCCCTTCCTCTTCGAGCACGGGCACGACGACATCATCTACCACATTGGTTGGCTCCAGCTCTAGTCCTTCTTCGTCTGCTGCTGTTTCGTCAGGCGCAGCATTGAGTGGCGGTGCCATTGCCGGCATTGCCATTGGTGGTGCTGCGGTGCTTCTTCTCGCGTTCGGAATGTGGCTTTACCACCGTCGCCAAAAGCCTAAGCCGACCTTGGTGCCCGTTCCGGTGACGGCATCCGGACATGCCTCGCCTGCCTCCACAAACCCTTGCTATGGTTCCTTTCCAGACTCCACCATCGGCCCGTCTTCCTGTCGCGAGTCGTATATGCGCGAAAATGACAGCGGCTTGAGGCGGTTAAATAACAATCCGAGCGAGATTGGTGATCAGCGGCACACGTACATGTCCCACGCATACCCACCCAGCCCAAAGCAGTATGACATACCTTCATTCATTGCAGAGATGCCTAGTAGTGAACAAGTTCTTTCACCTGCATCGCCGTCTCATGCGCAAAATACATATAACGCACAAGGTTCGAGCAATCCGCAAAGGGGTGAAGGGGTTAACTTCGTGCGGCGATAAGATATGACGTATTATGGAAGGGCTAGGTTTTAGGCACTGGTTTAATCTATCTTCTTTTGCTCTTAGCGGCTGTCCAGATTGAAGTGGGCAGCTACTATTCAGCAGAATATTGTGAAATGGATATCACAGGTTTTGATTGTATTTATTTTCTCCCTGTAACCATTTTTTTTCTGGGATACAACTTTGCTCACTTTTCTCAGTGCACCCCCACCTCCGGGAAGGTTCAATACGCCAATCCAAACCAGTACCCAACCATACAATTCACCTACACAGAATTTACACTCTACATAATATTATTTACTTGGTTTTTTCTATCTTCGATTTCTTTTTTACCATCATTAATGAATAACATCTTTTTCTTTTGTTTAGTAGTATGAAAGTTTAACTGAATTCGCTTGACAGAGAACCCAGCAAGGAACTTGGTATGCAATTTCAACCACGCTTCTTGTTATAGTCGCATGTGGGAGATGGTGACATCGAGATACGTATTGCGCCATGAGTATTCTCTAGGAAATCTAATACAAAAACATTGTATCTTACGCTAACGAGCCTCTCAGTGAACTGTGGTGGAAGGACGCCGTCGTTTGCCAGATCTATCCCGCGAGCTTCCTCGATACTAATGGGGATGGTACAGGGGACATCCAAGGGATCATTCGCGGCCTCGATCACTTCAAGAGTCTCGGAGCCGATACCATCTGGCTCTCACCAGTCTTCGACAGCCCCATGGTAGACATGGGCTATGATGTCCGGGACTACAAAAAGATCAATCCAATTTATGGGACTCTTGAAGATATGCACAACCTCATTGCTGCCTGTCATTCTAAGCACCTGAAGCTTATCATGGACCTCATTATCAATCATACTTCTGATCAGCACTCATGGTTCCTCGAGTCACAGAGCAGTCACGATAATGCCAAAGCAGACTGGTATCACTGGCATACTGGTCGTATCGATTCCAATGGAAGGCGCTCCGTTCCCAATAACTGGGAGTCATATTTCGGGGGGTCAGCTTGGGAATGGTCTCCAGTACGCGAGCAATACTATCTTCACCTATATTCTGTCCAGCAACCAGATATCAACTGGGATAACATGAAAGCCAGAGAGGCGATCTACAACAGTGCGATGCGGTTTTGGCTAGATCAAGGAATTGACGGCTTTCGAATAGACACCATGCCAATTTATATCAAACCCCGAGGATACCCAAATGCCCCTATTAACCGTCCTGATAGCTATACTCAGCGCGATGGAGGTTGGGAACAACATTCAGAGGTATTTGACCTCCACCGCGAGTTCTACGACAAGATTTGGTCGAAATACGGCGATCTGGTGCTCGTCGGCGAGTTGTTAAATATTGAAGGCAAATCTGTGGCACTCAAATACTGCAGCAAGAGTGCGAAGCGGGTCTCCATGGGTTTCCAGTTTGATACAGCTTGCATTGGCTACGAGCTCGACTGGTATGAAGTCGATCCATGGACAATTCCACAACTAGCTAAGACCATTGATGAATGGCAGCAGTTCATCGACGGCACTGATGGATGGACGTGCCAATTTTTAGAGAACCATGATTTAGGTCGGAGTGTCGATCGGTTCGGATCCAGGATGCATCACGACAGGTCAGTCAAACTACTTGCAACTCTGCAAGCAACTTGTACAGGAACGCTATTCGTCTTTCAAGGACAGGAGATCGGGATGACCAACATTCCTGAGAACTGGCCGATCGAGGAGTACATCGACGTGTTCTCCCAGCGCTACTGGAAACGAGCAGGACAGACCTCAGGTGCCATGACAAACCTGCAGCTCGTGCCGAGAGATAATAGTCGAACTCCAATGCAATGGCAATGGAATGATGAAGCACAGAGTGGCTTGTGGGCCGTGGCGGGGGTCCGCTCCATGGGCTGCCACTCCTGCGCAGTTGATCAAGCTATTCAAGCTGCTACCTCATCAGGCACGGCGCACGCGTGGCCGCCGTGGCCTCCGTGCCGCAATGCCAGGAGCCTCAGCGGCCGAGCGCTGAGGTATAACAAATAGATAGAGTTAAATAGAGGCCTTCTGACCTAGTAGATTGAATACAATAAGAATGAATTACACTGTATAGCCTCGCTATGGCTGAGCGCTCTGTGCCCTGTGATTCCCTTTGCGACCTACTTATGATAAGTCATCCCAACAGTCATATGCCTTGGCGCAGGCCGTCCGATAGCTCTCAAAAATCATCTAACAAAACTAACAGTTTGCGCTCTCCAAAGCGATAGGTACTACTGGCTTCTCTGAATCGAGCTTTTAACTCTCGCCTGTCGCTTGCATAGTTAGCTGTCCTCGTCCTCAATGCTTCCTTCCTCCTCCACATTTATTACAAAGTAGTGCGTATATATCCATCAGCAAATACGTCCATTGGCAAAAATCTCGGACGGCTGCCTTCGCTGTAAGCGCTAGCTTCTGCGCTGGATATATATGATTTTCTACTCACCGCATTGCAAATATCAATGCAGATGGATGGGGTCCAGTACTTGGTTATACAGCGCTGCAGTTTTGGAGTGTTGAAGTATCTCTATTCTGCTGGATATGTACGTGCTGTATTGATAAAGAAAGGAATTTTCGAAATTGTGGTTTTGCATTGGCATAGTAATTGATCTGTTAGCCTCTGCAGTTTTAATTGGTTTGCTTACCCATGCCCATGCTCAACCCTCAAGCCAACAGCGGCTGCGGGCGACGGCCGGGTGTTGCTGATTGTTGACTGATCCCCTACGAACGTGCTTATGACACTCATTCTAAAACTCGGTGTTATTTTTGATCGCAAGTCGCAGAGTGAATTTTCTCTCCTGCGATTGACCTCTGCGTTGTCCAGTCTCTACCTAATTCGGGCTGCCTGGCCTTTTATCAAAATTAACCGATTCGTACGTACGGTACAGCTCGCTTTAACATCCGCTGTTATTGTGGAATGGGCTTCACTCAAATTTTTGCCAGTTGTACTGGATGGCGCGTCTAAAGAGCTGCGCATGCGTAGATGCGCGCTCATGCATCCTCTTGTGTAAGCTTAGCCGACCTCCATATTGCGTACGTGTAATAAACGGACCTGAATTGGAGCACTACGGAATGACTACGCAATGGAAACAAGTCGAACAGTAATGTGTATGCTTTGATAATTGACAATTTGGTCTAATGGTGTAATGTGTGCTTGTGGCAAGAATAGTAGGCAGTGTAGTATATGCCACGGGACATGTCAGGTGAGATTGATGAGTGACGCTTTAAACATAGTAAAATTAATAAAAAAAACTGTATATGTGTGTGGAAGTGCGTCCCAAGCCTCTTTCTTGTTTCATTGTTTTTAGCAACCCTCAATTGCAGCGGGAAGGATACTCCACAAATGGTCCTTCGTACCGTTGTCGTCGTATTGCACGACGTTGGCGCTGTTGTCGATAGACATGCCATCCACACCGGCGACCTTGTTGCTCCCCTTGTTCCGGATCAAAAAGTGACCATCACCTCTCGATTCCACTTTCCACAGCTTGTGCGGTTCGTTGCCATCGTTGTCCTGGACGAGGTGCGCGCTGTTGTCGTCTGAAGGAACGGACAGCACCTTTCCACTGTTCAGGTTCTTAATCTTGCTCCAGCCTCCCGCTGTTGGGATAAATTGCCAGTAGTGATCCCGTGTACCGTTGTCGTCGTACTGCTGAATGTATGCGCCGGCGTTTTGGAGCATGTGGTCAACGCCCATGAGTTTTCCACTGTTCTCGTTGCGCAGGTAGAAAATGGGTGCAGTCCAGACCTCCATCTCGGACAAGCCCCAGCCGTTCCCGTGCGACGGGTTCGGCGCGACCACCCTGAGTTGAGAGGTTGAAATGGCGGGGAAAGTCACTTGAATCTGTTCATTGGATGAGGTTGGCGCCTTGCTTCGCTTCTGGTTTGGTACCGATGTCCAAGATCCGCCATTGCGCGGCAGGTATTGCAGGTCGTAGCTGCTGGGGATACGCACACCGCCGCCATCATCATAAAAGTAGAGGCGGACGTCGCAGAGGGACTGGATTTGGCGCAAGTCAACGCCGAAATAATCGGTTGCGTTGGGGCTCTGGTAGGAGGTCCATCTGGAGTTGGGAACTACGTCGGTTCTCCAGATGTTTCCATCAATGGCTCTCATCGGGTCATCAAACGAAGAAGTGTATGAAGCGAAGGCGCGTGACAGCTGCAAGAAGCTCTGTGTATTGGCGGCGATGTTGACTTTAGCGGTCGGTGGCTGGGGAATGGCAGAAGTAACATCAACTTTGACCTCGCCGACTGTGTCGCGATTGGTAACCAGGGTTCCGTCAATGAAGACCTGCATGCCCTTTCCTTTGTTGTACCGAGTGCCCGACTGATCCCAAAGCACGGTGATGCTGCGGCCATGGTACGCCAGATTCTCGACGGCAAAATATGTCCATGATGACGGTACAAGCGGACGGATGGTCAAAGAGTTGTCGGGCTGACCCCGTAGACCTAAAAGCCCGGCAAGAACATTGTCGACAAATGTCGAGTGGTTGTAGTCCTCGCTGTGGTCCCGTCCGTCGTAAATCCATCTGTCCTCGCTGGGATGATGAGCTTCAGCCACATATGGCTTGCCATTCTTGTAGAGCGTCTTGGCATAGGTTTCCAGGAGATTGGCATAGTCGGAAGAGGTGATGGTATTCTGCTGATATTCGTGTAACAGGGTTTCGACGGCAGTGAGAGTCTGCGCAGTAGCGAAGGGCCAGGAGGGACCGTCCCATCGACAGCAGCCGTCGGCTTCATGCATATACCAACCGCTTCGCTGTTCTAGAGTAGTTGGGCCAAAGTTGGACGAAAATCCTTGACTGTCCATGAGCTGTTTAAAAGGTGCAGTCGAGAAGTTGCTGGATGGCATGTTGAACATCCAAGGTAGGAAGCCCATGATTTCACGGTCTTGCAGCAGCTTCTGCTGGTAGTCGCGATCGCGATGCATGAAAAACTGCTTGTCCGAGTTCCAGAGATGGCTTTGGATGGCCTGCTGCAGGGCCGCCGCGCGTTGCTCGTATTCTCTCTGCAGTGTGGTGTCACCGTTCAGCGCTGCAATGGCGGCGATGGCGCGTGCGTCGCCGTATTGGTACGCGTTGATGGTAGGACGGAATCCAGCTCCGCCGTGGTAAGCATCACCACTGGGGGACTGGTACGATGCTGCGGTGAATTCCGTAGCATCCCACACTGGAACCTGCCAGTAGAGTCCCATGTTGGAGTCGAAGTGGTTGTCCCAGCCGCGGTACTGCTTGACGAGGTTGTCGAGCTGGCTTATGACAAAGTTTTTATCTCCCGTGATGAGATATTGCTTCCACACTGAGCTGGCCGCCCAAAAGCTGTATTCGTGGGCCCAATCATAAGTATCCTTGTTGACGCCATCGTTGGCCGGTTTTGGGAGCTGTCCCGGGCCAGCGAGCCAGTAGTTGACAACGTCCTGGCCGTAACGAAGATCGCGCAGCCAACGGCCTTCGTTGATGTGATGACCAGCGGCAGCGACAATTCCTCCGAATGGTGCACCGTAGCCCGCCGGATGAAGAAATTCGGTGGCGAGATAGCCGTGTTGAGCTCCCGTGTAAGCCAGATGTTCCTTGTATGTCTGCCAGCGGTAGTAGTATACATCTTGGATGTGCGAGCTTGGTATTTCGATGAGGGGGATGTTCTTCTCAAACCATGCTGAGTCTTCAACACCAGACAATAGTTGAGCATGATTGAGGAAATTTGTGCCAGCCGCCAGTACTTGCTGTGAGAGCAGCGACGCCAGAGGCAGGGTCGCACGCATCTTGCCGGTGGTGCGGAAGAGTTGGAGTAGAGTATACAGATCACCGATGGAATAGCTACTCTGAGATATTTCACTTTTTTGGAACTTGGGATTTCGATTATTATATAAAGCTGCCTCGGCCTTTTCTTTTTCTGTCATTGTGTGTGCCGTCGTATTGCAGATCACAGGGATGCCTGGATGGTTCTGGCGCTGCGCTGCAGTAGTGCCGCCCAGTCCACTGACGGTCTGCCCACTTGGCACGCGATGCTACCCACAGGACTTTTGCACCAGCATCATGTGGCCATGCTTGTACTCTGATCCATGGAGAGGCATATGTCGCGCCTTGCAAGTTCAGATATTTGCAATTGCCGGTCGTCTAATCTGAGAGCTCGCTGATAGGATTTGTCCTCGCTGAATGGGCAATCGCATATCACGTCCCTTACGGTAGCTTCCGAGTTGTCGACGACTTCCTAAATGGTGCTAGACAGAGGCTTGAACATGCCGTGCGTCGCGGCCGGCAGATGCGTTCATCTTCCATGTGGAGTAGACTTGTTACTGTTGCAGCCTCTTCCCGCCATTGATTGACGTGTTCAATCCATATCGGATAAAAATGAACAAAAGTGAAGCGCAATGAGTTTAGAGGTGATATAGACCGCTTCTATTGCCTGACATGCAGCTCGGTAAAGCACCAAATAGTAAAGGACCGAATGCTCGTTCAGCCTGAAAAAAGAATTAATATGAGCTGCTTGTACAATTATAATAATTGTGCCAGCTGTATGCGAAAAATTCATGCCTTTACCTATTGTTTCATTGTGTCTGTTCTCTGCTTATCTAGTTATGCTTCTCATCATATCCCATTTCTTCCGCCAGGGAGAAGTGCTGCACTTCTGCTATTTTGTTACAGGTATTGCAGTGTTGTATTGTCACTCGTGATCTAAACTGTCTGGTTGCCTTGTAAGTGGGCTGGTAATAAGTGTGGAAACTCGGTGTCTGGAGAGGCTCGCCCGGCGACTGCTATTAGTTGTCAAGAAGTAGTTGCATGAGTTAAAGTGCTTGCAGCGGCCCAAGGCTCCAATATTGGACTTGGCCGCTTTGCAAGGCTGCGGGGCATACATGATTTTGCGTGGTCGGCACCAGGTGCATGTGGAAGTAAGCGCTAGCTTCCCTTGGTGAGCAATGACTTTTCGTTTTATTTACCGGTATAACACTAAAATAGGCAAGCTTGGGGTGTTCGTACGTTTTTGTGGTATATGCCACAATGCATTTCTGAGATCTTCTCGCGTTGCAATCTGTCTTTCTACTGTCCCTACATGTGCTCGTGGCGCGGTCACTAACTATTGCTTGGGCTGATAAGATGCCTGGTCAGAGCCGAACCGGCATGGAACCGCCAAACGCTAGTTTTTTTTTATAATTATCGCCATTTAATGAGCTGGCTTTCTTATGTGCATGTCTGACTGGGTGTTGCCGCGCGCAGTCTCGGCCGGAGGATACACGACCAAGGAGGAGTTCGGGCGATTTCAACCAGCCTGCCGATCTCTTCTTTGAATCAACGCCGATACTCTGTATTCTGCTAGCTGTAGCTACGGTACTCAAGCTCTGTGCCTGACTATTACAAGCTAACGTAATTACTGTTGTGCATCACCGTCAGCAGGACACCATACAGATGTAGCTGGATTCTTGTAGCAGTTACGTCCACCCGATACCCGGCATGGTCGCGATGTTGTTCGATTTGCATTCAACGAGCGGACCAATTATTTTCGAGAGCGCGACGAATGACGCAGGGGTCAACGGTGGAAATGCGAAAGCCGTTGTCGTTTAGACAAAGCGGCGAACGATTGGTTCTGTTGGGAAAGGGTTCCTAGCGAGGTTCCGCGGGCGGAGTTGTTTGTGTTAGCGCTGACCTGTTAAAACAAATGAAAAATTGGAAGAGACAGAAAACGTCAGCGCAGGACATACGCGGCGAGGCGAATTCACTCCGATGCTTGCAATGGAGAAGTTGCGGGCAAACTCCATTGGTGAGAACAACCGGAGTGTCCGAGTCTGACAGGGCATTCCACCAATGGCACCAGTTCTGGGTCGGAGAAATTTCAGGCGAGGTAAATGCCGTCGTGGACGCAAGCCGTGGGCTAGTTCAGACGGCAGCTCTCCGACCCTGGCACGATCGCCAAGGGCTGGAAGTGGCACTTTCATCTCGCAGTTGGTGTCGATGCGACCAGGATGCCGGGCCCGATAAATTGGACGGAGAAAAATAACATCGCGCTGATTAGAGGCTTATAGCGTTGTTGGGAAAAGTCCGTCATGGGATGGAGATGCGCAATTTCCTTGTAAGAGCGGCATTGGCCGGTCACGTATAAAAGAGACCTGGGCTGCTGGCTCTCAAAAATTATATTCACCACGCAACTTATTCACCCCTCATCCTTTGCATTTCATACACCGTTTCTTGAACAATGCATCTGTCTTTTACTTCGCTGCTCCTGGCGGCCAGCAGCCTGGCCGCCGCCGCGCCGGCCGCTCACAACACCACCTCGTCCGACTTTGACCCGTCCTCGTACAAGAAGAACTTTGTGCAGTGCAAGGCGGTCGACCGCGGTGGCCTGACGCCCGTCAACGTCGACCTGAAGCTGGCGTACCTGGACATCAACCCGACGGCAAAAAAGGTCATTGTCATGGCGCACGGCTGGCCCTCGCTGTGGACGACGTACCGCAACCAGATCCAGACCCTGGGCAAGGACTACCGCCTCATCATCCCCGAGCACCGCGGCTACGGCGACTCGGAGCACCCGCACGATCTCTTCGAGTCCAACACCATGCCTGACGTAAGTATTTGCACTGAGCAGTATTGTATACACGCTCGCCGCCGCCGCCGCTAGTGACTAGCTGACTTTTACTCGTATTAGTTTGTCGATGACTTCATGTGCGTCATGGATCACGCCGGCGTCAAGGCTGGTATCTGCATGGGCAACGATTTCGGCGCCCAGGTGTGCTGGGAAGCCGCTCGCAGCCGCCCGGATCGCTTCATTGGTGTTTTCAACGCCGTCGTTCCCGTATGTTCCACCGACGCCTCTTCTTTGTGGATCAAATCTAACACTTTGTTCGCTTTTTTTTTTTCAAACAGTACGTCTCCAGCGCATTCGACTTTGTGCCCACGGAAAAGCTCGTCGAGCTCGCGCCCGGCTTCGGCTACCAGCTGTACCTGTCCAACAACGCGACCGGCGGCGCCGTCGAGATGGACGCCGACCCGCGCAACGCCATCCGCTCGTGCGCGCAGGTGGCCTCGTCCAAGGTGCCCGAGGCCTTCCTCAAGGACCAGACCAGCTTCCTCGGCGCGTGGCGCGCGGCCAACCAACAGGCCAACCGCACCGACATCCCGGCCTCGGACATCATGTCCAAGAAGGTCGAGGACTACATGGTGGCCTCGTACCAGAAGCAGGGCTTCTACAACAGTACGTCCTTTTTTCTTCTCTCGCGTCGCCCTTTTCTCGTCTGAGATGTGGGCGCGGCGCGGACTCTTGCGCTCAACTTGCTGACCAGCTTTACCAACAGCCTTCAACGGATACCAACGCCGCAACCGCTACGACACCTGGCGTTTCGAGCGTGCTCAGGGCAACTACACCATTTCCCAGCCCACCTTTGTGCTGTACCCTACCAAGGATCCCGTTGCCGACTGGGCCGGTGTTGCTCTGGCTCTGGGCTCGTACAAGTTCCTCACCAACCACTACAATGCCGTAAGTACAATGATGCGCGATGGTGATTCAGACAGGGCGCTAATCGGGATCTACAGACGATTGATACTGCTCATTGGCCCCAGGAGGAGCGTCCCGCTGACTACGACGCCATCTTCCGCGAGTGGGTTGGCAACGTCACTTTTCCCAGTCAGTAAATGGTGGACGCACGGATTGTATATGAGAATCCACTGTAGAATAGGAATAACGATGATGGGTATATATGCGGCTTATATTGCTGCTTTGTAATGTTTGGCGAATATCATCGCCATATGGGGGCGTCATGGATAAAATAGAGTTTGCTTGTTTGATCACTACTTGCCTCGTTGAGTGATGTTGAATGTCTGATTGACAGTTTCATCTTAGTGCCGATGCTCATCAGCTGTTTTAAGTTTCCTTTTTCCAGCTACATGACAAGTCACCAAGTGCAAGCCGTGGAATGCGGTGGCACGCAGATGAGTGGCTTTCATCTGCCGCTTTCGGTCACTTCCGTGCTGGCTACGTCCCAGGATGAAGGCGTCACCATTGTTCGTAATGAAGGGTGTAGGTCTCGCTCACTGAGACAATTCATGGGATACCGACCGCGGGCGGCATGCGCGGGTGCAGACTAGGGCGCCACGTTGCTGCACGATGATGGCGTTGTGCATGCAGCCCCACGACGGCGGCCAAATGACTTATACGGACGCACGTCTGCCGGCATATGTCGACAGGAATAAGAGCTCGGAGGATGCAGGTCGCTCCAATGAAAGGTTGCATGTTGAATGACATATGTGATGATGCAAGATCTGTTGAATGCACATGCAGGGTATGTCAGGCCGAATGTGGTGAGGCGGACAATGTCTAAATTAGAGGCATAGATAAACTACATTGATGGTACAAGGACTGTTGGGCATTTGGCCGTCTAATTGGAACGGCCGAACAAGCCTCCAAAGGACAGTCCGGAACCGCCGCCGCCGCCGCCGCGACCGCCATGACGACGAGCTTCGTTCTGGATCCATTGGGTGAGAAACTCACGATCGGCCAGCTGCCTGCCGTCGGTGATTTTGGTGGCGGTCTGGGCCTCGCCGGCGTCAAAGGAGAGGAGGGTGGGTAGGGCGGTGATCATGTAGGTCATGGCGAGACCGTCGGCGCCGGCAGACATGATGTCGGGGCTGTCAAACTCTACGGGGGCGAGGGCGACGCCGCCGTGCTCCTCGCCGACGCCGGACTCGACGAGCGCGCGGAGGAGGGGCTCGACGGTGCGACAGGTCGGGCACCACGACGCCGTCCACAGCGTCAGGAGCGGGATGCGGGAGGACGAGGAGACGGCGAGATAGGTTTGAAAGGTGTCATTGTTGCGAACTCTGCAGGAGGGTGTGATACGCGGTCAGATGAGGAGAAAACTATGGCAAGGAATATATGTGCAAGGGTTGGAGGGGCGGCGGAAGAAGAAAATGAAAAGAGGCTATGGGGAACAAAGAACACATGTAAGAGACACATACGGCGAAAAGACTTGGTTCTTGGCGTGGCGCGAGGCAGTGGTGGAAAAGGCAGCGGCGTGGAATCGGTGGTGATGGTGATGGGCGTGCGGGGGTGAGCACGCGGGGCGGTGCCGGGGCTGGCGCAGAGTCAGACGACGACTGGGTGCGGCGACGGCGGCGGCGGCGGTAGGACGGGTAGCACTGGCAGGCGTAGCGGTATTGCTGGTAGCAGGCTTGATGGCGTTGGTGTGCATGGAGCGACGACTCGTGATGCGGGCGGATTGCCGGAAGCTGGCGGCGAGGACGGACATGGTTTGTGGCTGGTGGACGAAACAAACTACCAAGTCAAGGACCGGGCTGGACTGGGCTGGGCTGGGCGGTCGGCAATGTTTGAGAATGAGGGGAAAGGATGGATGGCGGTGTGGGCGACAAGGAGAATGTCGAGGGCGGAAACAATGGAAAATTGAACAAAGGACAAATGAGAGTCGAAAACGGGGGCAACGAGGCGCGAATCTTGGCGGGCGTGTGGTGTCACTGGTTGGGTGGTGTTGATGCCTGGAGCCTTTCAGGAATGGAGAGTTGACAGGCCGGGGTAACGAGGTTGATAATGGGGCTAGCCAGCTTGAGTGTGACGTGCGTGTTGATGAGGCTCTGTTGTTTTTTGTCTTTCACCGACACACACACACATGATGACTCCATGCCAGCTAAATGTCGCAGGCTCCTTTCCTGTGAGGTCATAGGGGTCTGCTGAGCACATTTCGGACCGGGGCAGAGGCCAAGAGGGGCTTGTTTCGAGGCTTGTGGTAGCGCTAAGCAGGGGGGAGCTTGAGCAGCTGAGATGCACGTCTTGTTAAACCTATCCTTAAAATGCATGTTTTTATTATTTTTATTTTTTTTTATGCTTGCGTGGCGTTGCGCGATAATCAAGCTTAATAGGCATGATGTGCTGGTGTGGTGCCGATCAGTGCATCGCGACGAATGCCGCTCGTGGTACTTGTTGTCGTCGCCGTGGAACTGCGCTCACTTGAACGTGGGCCACATGGACAGCATGGACAAGATGCATGGGCAAAAGATGCGCGTCTTTGCAGATGCAACGCACGTCCACTGCAGGATGCACGCTTGTCACCAGAGTCCAGATGGTCTCGCTGGATCTGTCTTTGATGCTGCAGCAGGGGTCTGTGTAGCCCATCTGAGGCCCGCCGCCGTCGTCATGGTGCAGCTCCATGGCGCCGTTGCGGTTTTTGGGTGGCTGTGGCTGGCTTGCCAGATGCTCGGGATACGAGAACGAGAATGAAGCCATCAATGCCGTGCCGCCCAACGACCTATTCTTTTTCCTTGTACAAAATAATTCAGGATTAGGAAAAAAGCTCAATAAAAATATATTCTCTTTACATCTTGGATCATCTTGGCTTTCCCCCGCAACGTGCGCTAACAAACAGAGTTCCATACCCTGGCTTGCCGCCACCACTGCCCAGCCCAGCCCAGTCCCATCACAACACCCACCCGCTCCGAGTCACGGCCCTCGTCACGCCTCTCTCTCTATCTCTCTCTTCCTATCAATACATCTCCTCCCATCCTATTTCTTCACCACACTCTTCTTCCCCTTGTTCCTCTTTTTGTCTCGTCTCATCATCCGCTCTGGGTCAGACCTTTCACCTTTTTTTAGCCCCTGCCGTCCTACCGTGGCGTGCACAAGGCCGCGCAACATTCTAGACCTCGCACCTAGACCTTCGTGCCGGCCTCCCGTCCGTCCCTCGATATTCTGGCCCGCGAGCCGAGACAAGGCCCAGAACCGCCCTGTCCTCACCTTGTGTATCACCCCGGTGCCGTGCTTTGCGAGACCTCATTCTTTCCGTCATACTAGTTTCAAATGTACGTCTTTGATGCCTCGCTTTTTTTTTTACTTTCGTTTCGCATGCTCTGTATATGCCACCCCCGCAAAAACCCAGCCGGAAGTCGTCCGATCCCGTCAGTCCTCCTCGTGGCTGTCGCTGTCGTCGACTCATCTGCTCCTCCACACGCCCATGTGGCTTGCGAATATAAGCTTCCGCAGCCGCCACCCACTTCATCCACAATCTTTATTCTCGGCCTGGCCTGGCCTGCCTGCTCCATAACTAGCTTTCCCTTTTTTCGTCTGGCCTCATCTTAATGACCACTTCTTTCTTCTGCAGCAATCTCGGTCACGCCTGCCGCTAGCGTCCACCCTTGCGCCGCTTCCTTTACTTGGGCCACGGTACCTAGCACTTGTATCGCGATACATCTCCAAGCCTGTCTCTTTGCCTACGCCTTCGTCTCTGCCGGTTCGGCATCTTCCGCCCGCCCCGGAGTCTCCTACGCCACCTAAAACCATATCTCGTATCCTCATCATTTACCTCACCAGCATTCTCACTAGTCCTACCTGGAGCAAATCAGTCTTATATCCCTCGCCTCCCTCGACTGCTTGCAGCCGACACTCTTCGCAAAGCCTCAGTTGAATCCTTGTTCTTGGACCCATCGAATCCATCTACGCTACGTTGCTGCCAACGCCATTTTCTCCTCTCTTTGACCGATACCTTCCACGCCAATGTCTACATCGGACCCCTCCATGCTTGACGAGAAGCCCTCCGGCGCCAAGGGCCGTTGGGGTCTTGGCCGCCTGTTCGGCAAAGCCTCCGGTCCTCCTGATTCGGATGATGAGCGACCACGACGCACCTCCAAGTGGAGCATGGGCGTTCTCAACGATCCCGACACTGTTGAAGTTCCAGGTAAGAGCCTTATGAGCTGCTGGACGGCTCACATTTGACAATGGCTAACTTGTCCATAGGCTCCGTCTTGCTGCTTGCTGCGCATCGAAATGAGCCCCTCGGCTTGCGCAACATGAATGCTCGCACTTCGCACTCTTCCATTCCTGCTGGCTTCCACGTTGATGTACCAATGACGCCTGGCGGCACCAACCCCATGCCTGGTACGCCTGGTAACAAGGCCGCCACGCCTGCCGAGGAAGAGAAAAAGACCACCGAGAACGGCGAAATCATCTTGGAGCCCCAGCCTGATGATTCCGTCAACGATCCTCTCAACTGGCCTTCCTGGCGTCGCGACACTGCCCTCCTGTCCCTCGGGTTCTACTGCATGCTTGGTGGTGGTGTCACCCCGCTCATCGCTGCCGGGTTCACCGACGTTGCTCACGAATACAACGTCGAAGTCGAGACTGTGGCCCTCACCACTGGCCTCTACATGATGGGTCTGGGCGTCGGCTCGGTATTGGCATCGCCCACTGCCATTCTCTTCGGCAAACGTCCCGTGTATCTTGCTAGTGCCATCCTCTTCATCGGAACGTCGCTCTGGGCCGGCTGGTCTCCTTCCTTTTCCTCTCTCATTGCTGCCCGAGTCTTCCAAGGTGTTGCCGTCAGCCCTGTTGAATGCTTGCCCTCTGCTACCATTGCTGAGATTTTCTTCCTCCACGAACGTGCATACCGCATTGGCATTTACACCTTGCTGCTCCTCGGCGGCAAGAATTTGGTACCCCTTGTCAGCGCTGCCATCATCGGCCGCTTTGGCTGGCGATGGGTTTTCTGGTACGTTCATCTTCTTAATCTATGCATGAGACGCAACTAACCACCTTGTAGGATCATGGCCATGGTCGTAGCCGTCGCTGGCGTCCTCTTATTTTTCTTCGTCCCCGAGACCTTTTGGGATCGCACACCAACCAGAAAATCTTCCAAGCGACCCAACATCTTCCGTCGCCTTTCTTCCCGCTATGGACCGCACAAGACCCTTGTGCCCGCACCTAGAATGTCCTCTGAGAGACCCCATTCCCCTGGTGCTGAGAATCGCCATCACAATCTCCATGTTGGATTCGCCGCTGCAACCGAGCCTCACGGAGAGGAAGCCCAAGTCGAGAGCCCTTCTCAAGTTCATCACAAGAACCTTCACGTGGGATTTTCCCAGGCGTCCGATTTGGAAAAGCAGGCCGACAACCACGGCCCAGAGGAAAGCCAGCAATCGACACAACCCTCCATCACTGTTTCAAAGCCTCGGCAGGCGGCTTCCTCGCAGGCTGACAAGTCCATGGCTATTTCGCCAGCGACTCCCAGGCAACACAATGTGCAGGACTCCAGCCACCTGCAGACCCCCGATGGCCGCAATAGTATTGGCCACGCATCTGGTAGCGACTATTTCTCTGGTAGAAATGGCGGAGACAGGGAATCCATCTCCTCAGCTAGCTTCTCCGCCCTTCCCAAAATCCGCCAGTACACCCACAACCTCCGCCAGCAGCCTGCTCAGTCTTTTGTTCAGCAGCTGAAGCCATACCACGGACGTCTGAACGCGGATAAATGGCACAAGGTTATGCTCCGACCCTTTGTGCTCTTTGCCTACCCAGCCGTTTTGTGGTCTGCTGTCGTCTATGCCTGCTCCATCGGCTGGCTGATTGTCATTTCCGAAACCATGGCCATCATTTACCGCAATCCGGACACGTACAACTTTACCGCTCTTCAGACCGGTCTGGTCTACGTTTCTCCATTTGTCGGTGGTATCCTCGGGACAGGCGTGGCGGGCAAGATTAGTGACGTTATCGTCAAGGCCATGGCTCGCCGCAACGGTGGTCTCTATGAGCCGGAATTCCGATTGGTCATGGCCATCCCCATCCTCATCACCACCTGCATAGGATTGATGGGCTTTGGATGGTCGGCTCAGAACCATGAACACTGGATAGTACCCACGCTATTCTTTGGCATTGTTTCGTTTGGTTGCTCGCTCGGCTCCACCACGTCGATTACCTTTTGCGTCGACAGCTATCGCCAGTACGCTGGCGAGGCCCTGGTTACGCTCAACTTTTCAAAGAACGTTTTGCATGGATTGGTGTTTAGTCTTTTTGTTAGTCACTGGCTGGCTGACGACGGTCCCAAGATGGTGTACATTTGGATTGGTGTCATTCAGCTGATCCTCCTCCTCACTACGATTCCCCTCTTCATCTACGGCAAGCGTCTGCGCATGTGGACGGTGCGCAAGAACCTGATGGAGAAGCTTTGAATTTTTCTTTTTCTTCTTGTTTACATGTTTTGGACCGTGCATAGCCTATTCTTCCCCAGAGGTGCATTTGGGATGGTTGTCTTGCGAGACTTTTGTTTTTTTGATGCAAAGGTCGCTCTCGACCTGTATATGTATACCTAGACTTATGATTATTTTACAAAGTTAAATTGGACAATTGGTTTCTGTATAATTCTAGCTATTGCTACTTTTCTGCATCCGAGATTGTGTTGATGAAGGGTGCTGGTATGCCAGCTGTACAGACAGTGCGAGTCATACCGTCCCCGCCCCCACTACCATAGCTATTTTGCATGTACATCAGCTCTCGGATTCTGTAATACCAATATCCTTGACAGCAACACCGAAGCAGCACTTGGTATCTTCTTTGTCTAATTCTTTTCTTCATTCAAGCATTGCAACTACCAACTCGCGCAAGTTTATTTTCCAATTCGTCGACCCGCAAGCGCGGGACAAGAAAAAATCCATCATGCCCTCCTCAGCAGCCGCGGCGGCACCGCCAACCTCAACAGCCTCATCGTCCTCCTCCTCGCGCATGCCGCCGCTCCTCGAGGCGCACGTCGCGACGGGCCCGCTCGCGCGCGAACAAGGCTCCCTCACGCTGGCGACGTGGGTGCAGGGCGCGAGCGCCAACTGGCTGGTACTGCGGTACCTGTACGCGCTGCTAGGCAGCGGCGGTCGAGGGCCGCCACCGTCGGCGGAGGATGAAGGGGAGGATGGCGGTGGTGGTGTGCCGGGGGTGGTTCTCGTGAGTTTCTTGCGGGATGTGCGGTTCTGGGCGGATGGGTGTATGAGACTGGTAAGTGTTCTCTCTTAACGTTGGGAGGAAGTGAGTCTGTCATGAGACCAAAGTCGGTTTATGAAACACTTTTCCCTTTTGTTTCTCATTTAAAGATTGGTATTCTTGTCTCCGTTTAACAGTATCTAATGCCATGTGGTTGCAGGGCATGGATCTCGACGCCCTTCGTAAGAGCGGCCGCTTCAGCTTCGTCGACGGGCTCACGGGGCTGTACACCACCACCACGCCGTCGCAACCACCCTCGGCGGGTGACGCCGTCCTCGCGCCCAGCAGCCAGCCGGCCGCCATCAAGGCACAGGTAGACGCCGCCATCACGCGCCTGTCCACGCCGGGCAGGAAGATCCTCATCATTGACGGGCTAGACGCCTACATGGCTATGGCGGACGCGGACGGGGGAGCTGCTGCCGCCGAGAGCTTACTCATGAGTCTACGAGAGGTGAATATTTTCTTTTTACTACCTGCCTCAACACTACATCTTCACCGTCATAGAGGAAGAAGAAGAAATACTGATTGTTTTCACAGAACGTTTACTCAACGCTCGTCACCCTCGCGGCTGATGAACCCCTCATGAAGGCCGCGGGCACATCCGCCACGACGTCGGCAGCGAGCGCGGCGACCACGACGAGCACAACGAGCTTGGAGCGTGCGCATGCGGCGTTGGTGCTCGGGCAGGCGCACGCCGCCGACCAAGTCATCTCCCTGCGGCGGCTGGATACCGGCGCGGCGGCGGATGTCAGCGGCGTGCTGCGCGTGTCGACGAGGGGTGACGGCGACGGCAGCGGAGGAGGAGGCGGGCAAGGAGAGGAGCTCCTGTATCACGTTGCGGGGGACGGCAGCGTGCGCGTCTTTGAGAGGGGTGCGTAGGAGGATGTGGTGGTGACGATCAGTGGGAAGGCCGGAGGATCTAGCAGTCTTGTTTCTTTTAGATGCGGCATCCGAGCTACAGGGAGGGATGAAATCATAGACCGTACATAGTATCACATTTACATACTCATGGCCTTGACCAAGAGACGCTGCGGTTGTTTTGAAATGTAATTTTTCCATGCTTAACGCAGGTTCGCCTCGAGAGGGCGAAGCCCAAGTGTAAAAAGCCAACTCCGTTTCCACTTGCAACAGAGAACGTCTCTGCTCAGCGCAAGTCCATCTCCGTCCTGCCGTTATGCGCAACACTCGAATCCCCAAGCCTCCTCGCCATCTCCAACGTGACACTGTTGGTTACAATCAAACACGGAATGAACAAGTGGTAGAAAAAATGGTTGGTTCTTTGGTTGTTTTTTTAAATGCTCCGAGAAATAAAAGAACAAAAGGAAAAAATAGAAACCCAGTAAGGCCTTTCAGGAACCAAGAGAGACCTTCCCCTCCTCCCCTTCTCTACCCTAACCGCAATCGTCGCAACGAAAAACAAGGTCGTAAATTATTTTTTGTTCATTTCAATTTGTCGGATGTCGCTTTTTGTGTGTAATATTTGCTCCTTTTTGTGACGAAATCGAACAAAGATTCTTTACTCCTTGGCAGAGCCACGGGCGCCGCTGGGCTGGCCGGACTGGAAGCCGTTCTTGAAGCGGCGGGAGACGTCCTTCAGGTAGCGCGTGCGGCCGGTACCGACAGTCTTTCTGCGCTTAGCCTTCTCAGACCAGTTGACTGCGGGAATCAGTTAGCATTGGGGTGTCCGGTTGTGGTGTGTCGTGGCTCGCTCAGAAGCCCGCGGTGGAAAACGTACACTTGCGGATCTTGGCGGAGGGGTAGCCGCAAGAAGCGCACTCCTTCTTCTGGGCGGAGAGAGAGCGGCGACCTGAGTAAAGCAGTCAGTATTGTGTCGATGCAAAGTGGGCAACGGTATGTGGCGCGGTCTCGGATTTGATTCCATGGCAGCGCGCAAGTTTCATCTGGTCAAGCAGTCGTCCCTCACAACATATGTGTTCGTAGTCAACGTCGGCAGTGTCGTCAAGACCGTGGTTGGCGTTTTGGCAATGCAAGAGTTGATATCCTGCCCCAAGATCCAACTTTTGACCAGACTCCTTCGCGGCGCGTGCCATGTCGATGCGGATTCGAGATCGGTTCGTAAATCCCGTAGCAGGGGGGGGGGATGAAGACTAACCGCATCGTCGGCACAGAACGTGCGACTTGTTGTGGCGTTTACCGAAACTGGAGGTACCCTTGGCTATGGCAAACAGTCAGTCAAAGAGCTCGTTGTATTGCGCAGCAACTGCTCGGCAGCATTGAATCAGAAGAAAATCGACGAGAGCTTCCGCATTGCCACATGACATATTTTATCCCGTAGTCGATTCGTCGTTGATCGTCGAGTGTCGTTCAGCAGTTTCCCCTTCCTTGTCCATTTCCGTGCTGCATTTCCAATCCCCTCTCGACGGATCGCGAGGCACGGGTCGATAAAAACATAGTGGCCATAAAGTAGAAGAGTCTCTCGTCGGTATTCTCTGATTCAATACATCACCAAAGCCGTTCCGGGGCTATTTCAAGAAAACGTACTCATTTTGTCGGTGTTGCTGAGGTCGTTAGTAGGATGGATGAAACCAGACTGCAAATTTGGGTCAAGAGGGAGGGCGACAAGCCAGGCGAGAAGGGCTTTTTTTCGGTGGACAGCGGAGCGAGAGAAAGTGGAGTCGCTTGCCCACAAAAGCAGGCAAAAATTGCAGTCTGCGGGCGGGTCTCTGGGCGACCGAGCCCTAACTCTGCATTCGCCTGGTCTTCTCTCGTCTTTTCACGTGACCGTACCCTTGTACGACTGAGAAATACGCTAGTCCAATTTAGGCACTTCGACAATTGTCGTCTGCGGGATGTCCCAGCAGACGCAGTGATAGATGCACAACGCGGATTACGGCACAGGCAGACTTTTAACGGGCGCTTCAAAGTGCAAATAATCATAATTAGGTATCTCCATGTGTATCGTGCGCTATCCAAATAAACTATGCAAAAAAAATACGCCCATACTCCATCCTAGCTATACAACGAAATGCGTACGCTCTCAATAACTTTCATATAAACAATCTGTCATCATATTCAAAAACATGGCACAACTCCTGGAGGGGACGTTGTCATTTTTCGTTCACGACTGCAGTCGCTTCAGCGCCAGGTGCTGGGGCCGAACGTCTCGCCTGGAGGTAGATGCATCGCCGTCGCATCGCCCGCGTGATCAAGCGTCTTCAACGCTCCGACATTGCCCCACCATTGCGGTGCCGTCGTCTTGGTCATGTACAGTGTAAAGAAGATGACGAGTGTGCAGACGATGAGACCGCAGTCGAGCGCAGCGGAGGTGATGTAGTTGTACTGCAGCCACCAGCCAGTGTAGCGGCGTCTGATGAAAAAGTTAAAGACAACACCGACGATGCCCCAGCAGAGGTAAATGTAGACCGTAGCCGGAGGAATCTGACCGGCACCGCCAAAGATGAGAGGGGTGCTGATGTAGCGCAGGAACGACTTGGGCCAGCGGCGAGCCAGCAGCCAGGTGAGAATCGGCGCCAGGGCACCCACGAGCCAGAACCACTGGAGAGACGAGTAAAGGGCGCCGTGGCTGAAGATGCGAGCGGGGCCGATGGCACCCCAGACGACAGAGGCTGTGTAAAAGACGCGGCCACCAGGGCAGGTGAATCTGTCCTTTTGGTCGTGCGTGCAGACGTCGGGAATGTTATCGAGCGCCCAGTTCATGATGAGAATTTGGACCACGGCGGACCAGATGGACGCGACGAGCTGCGAGGCAAACATGACGCGAGGAGGAACCTTCATGTAATGGCCCAGCTTGAGATCTTGGGCAAAGTAAAGCGCCTGCGACATGGAAACGTAGCCGTAGTTCTTGAACATCATCATGGCAAGCGGGCGGCCGGGCACCATGTAGCCGATGATGAACTCGGTCAGAACGTTGAGGCCGAGCTGCATGTTGGTGATGGCCTGGACGAGACCGATGGGGATCAGCCAGATGATGGGCAGCAGGATGCAGACGACAAAGGCCCACGGGGGGAACCCAGTATCCCAGCCAGCGACAACGCCAAAAGACAGAGCCATCATGACGACAAACAGAGCCGCATACCACCAATCTTCGGCGTCACGGTACTTCTTCATAAGGCGCATGTGGACGTCGTCTTCCTGGTGACGGGCCATCTTGAACTGAGCCCAGATTTCCTTGCCGTGGTACAGAGCGACGTGAATCAGGACGGCGGACACGGCGGCGAACGAGGTGCCGTATGCGAGGGCAAACTGGGTCGGGAGGAACAGCGGGGAGTAGGCGTGGTACGCAGTCTCGTTGAAATGGTAGTTGGAGTCGAGAATGCGGGATACGTTGTAGACCTTGCCCATGTTGTCATACGAGTCGCCCGACTGCACGGGAACATAATTCGAGAACCAGGTGCCGCTGAAGTGAATGCCGCTGGAGAGGAAGACGAAGAAGGCTAGGACACCGAGGATGACGTTGAAGGTGGCGTGGAAGGGCGGGATGAGAGGCGATCCGACGTAGCCGCTGATGATGGTCCAGTCAAACGTGACGGGCATGAGGCCGTAGCCGTGCGCGGCGCCAAACACCTTGTTGACGACGACGTTGTCGGGCGCGATCCAGCAGATCCAGGTAAAGTACGAGAGTCCTTGGAAGATCCAGCCGGGGAACCAGTACCAGACAAAGGCCGAGGCGCCGATGATGAGGAAGAGGCGGTAGCGGCCGATGGACCAGCCGTTGGTCTTGGCGGGGTCGGAGGGCGAGTGGTCGTGCAGACTGTAGAAGAGCGCACAGTTGACGAGGTCGGCAGGCCAGATCATGGCGGCTGGCCATACCAGGAATCGGCGGGCGAGACCGGCAAGGCCGTACCCAGTGCAGAGAGTGGTGATGCCAAAGAGCATCTGGAAAGCGTAGCCAAAAGTCTGTTTGTAGAAAATGCGCTGAGTCAGGAGGACATCTGTGGCATACAGGACACCGCCAGCATAAGAAGCCTGTAAATCGAGTTAGTTTCGCAACCTCTACATCGCTACAGACCTGTCCATGCAGACCCGTCCATACAGACCGGTGCAAAGGGGTACTTACATTGGACATGGCGACAATGACGACGTGCTCCTTAAAGTTAAACTTTCCGGGGCGCAGGTTGAACTTGAGGCCAAAGACGTTCCAGACGCGATCCGGCATGATGAGATCCCAGCCGAGGCCGATGGGGTAGGCGATGAGCTGGATCACGTAGGTGTTGATGGTGATGGTCGGGTCGCGGAGGGAGAAGAGCATGTTGATGCCGGAGCCGAGGGTGCAGAGGACCATGCCAATGACCCAGGCGCGGACCGTGTTGGCGGGGACGTCGACGTCGTAGTTGCGGACGACGGCGCGGACCTCGGGGTAGGGGCTGTTGTCCTCCATGAGGGCGTGCTCAATCTCGATGCCCTTTTCGGCGTTGCAGGTGGCGATGGCGGCGTCGAGGTCGTTGAGCTCGTCGATGGGGAAGTTGGGGTCAAACTTGTGCATCTTTTCAAACTCGTGGAGGTGCTTGAGCTGCTCCATGCCGGCCACGTCGAGGTCGGCGGCGTAGGCTGGGATGGGCGTAATCTCCTCGGCCTCGTGCCGCTTGCGAAAGATGTTGGGCACCATGGTGATGGCGGCGGCGGCGGCAGCGCCAGGTAGAGTGCAGTATTGTGTTGTCTCTTATATGTATAAAGGTTGGCAATGTTATGCTGCAAGGTCGCTTCCCATGCAGTGCCTGGTAGAGTTTTTGCGCTTAATTCGTACGATGGTCCTGGTTGAACGTTGGAGGTTAGGTATTTCGCGGGGAAATGCGGGTGGGCCAACGGCTGGGCCGTGCCAGGACGACCGTTGAAAAAGGTAAAAATAAAAAATAAATCGGCCAGCAAAGTTGCAGTGTCGCTTGCCAGCAAGAAATAATATCTTGAGGACTGCCCGTCGAATACCGTCCTCTTTGATCCCCTGAGACCAGTTGCGAAAAAGGGACAGGGCGGTTTGGTGAAGGATGGACAACGGCTGAAGGAAGAGAGGGGGCGGGCGAGGCCTTGAGGAGACTCTGAGAGTGAGAGACAGAGAGAGAGAGCCTGGGGAAGCCGATGGGTGTGTGCCAGGGTAGTGGAGGCGGACGGACCAGCCTCAAAAGGTCCCTTTCTCAAGTGTCCTGATAGGCAAAGTGCGCGAGACTGGCCAGCCGGCCTGCGGAGGAGGAGCTGCGATGGGGCTGACAGGGCGAACGGGCCAAGGAGGAGGCCACTTTTTTTTTCAGGTGCCGGCCTGGCGGTTGAAAGCATGCTGGGGGCGGGAGGCAGGCTCTGTGACAGCGGTCAGTGGCCCTGAAGAGATCGTCTGGAGGGCGCTGTCCAGTCTGTACTGCACTCACCAACCCTTTTCCGTGGCTTCAGTGGCGTCGCCGCTAGAGGACGCCTCTCTCTTCAGCGCCCTGTATGCGCATGTGCCGCTTGCCCATCAATTTAATGCCTCTCTTTTCAGTCAATCAAATCTTTATCGCAAAATACCCACTACAAGATACGTCGGCCCCAAACAAACAAGAATCAAGTTTGCTATTCTGCTGGCCCCCCGTTGTTCCTTTGCATGGCGCGCAGATGTGTCTCTCTCGACTGAGTCGTAGCCCGCAGCCTGACCTTTGAAGCAATCCATCCGTCGCGCTGCCTTTTTTTTCCCCCGTGTGCCTCCCCCTTGCCATCCTAAAACGGTGGCGGCTTTTGCATGTCTTGCCCATTAATAAATTCCGCGTGCTATTCGGGTGCGTGCGACTCTGCTCTCCCCGACCTGCCTAACTGAGAATAGCTGCAGCACTGGGCCTTTTTGCACCACACCATCTCGGCAAGCCACCTGCCAACTGAGGCGGCCGAAGCTGGAGGATTGCGTCCCGCACGCCGTCGCTCCCTTTATTTCATCGGTGCTAATGTCTGTCCTGGAATTGCCCGTGAAATAAGCCCCGCGAGATAATACTCGTGAAATAGGCATAGTCTCGTGGCTGCGACCGATAAACGCCTCTCTTCCGTAGTCCCGCGCTACCGACAAAACCTCCTCCGCATAACCTCGTGCGGTCCATTCTTATCCGATCAGTTCCCATATTCGCCTCTAAATCGAGAACATCTGTATTTTCAATATTTCTGATTTAACAAACCATGTATTAGGAAGACGCGCTCGTCAGCATCAACTGACACGGTTGCATACACCCCATGTCTTTTAACAAAAGGCCCTGGTCGATCGACACGCAAATCCGCCGTCCACGGTTTCACGGTTTCCTCTTTCGTCTTTTTTCGTATGCATTAACCTATTACCACGCCATGCTACTCTTTGCTATATCTGTAACGTTCTTCCTTAGTGCTCATTACGCTGTATTCATGCGAATCGCCGTCTAACCACAACCTTTCTTCTTACTTGGGGTCCAATTCGGCCGCAGGGCCCATCGATGAGCTGTATACCGTCGGACGGCCGTGCGTCACCGCATTCCATTCATCTGATTGCTGTACTGCCTTGGCATACGATTGAACCGTGGGTGGGAGTAACTCCAGTCGCTTGTTATCCAGCAATCTAATAATGAGCGCCGACGCATACGCATCAAGGATCGTCGGCTGCTGCCCGAAGATCCACCGCGAGTTTTCGCTTTTGTGCACTTCCATGATCTCCGCCAATTCAATCATAAACTCGGAAACGTGAGCCTCTACTTGCGCGATATGCTCCGCTTCGATCGTTCTGCTATGCAGAGTATCGTGGCTATCGCCGTATTAGCCTCTTTGACCGCAGCGCTTTCTCGAGTAGCTGAGTTTTGGATCAGAAATACTTACAATATCGACTTGATTTCTAGAGCGCGACGGTGCTTCTCAGAAATTCCGGGATTTTCAAGCATGGCAGCTGCAACGTTGGGGATGCCATTTGCCGCAGCTTCCGGCGGTATATTCAACGCCTTAAAATGAAAGCTATACAGTTTCGACATCATGGCCTCGATGGTTTCTTGGTGGGCGGTCGGAACCAGCTCAGGCTGCTGATCGCAGAGCCATTTAGCAATTTGCTGGCTGTCACTCAAGGTCGCAGGGAAGAGAGGTGAGGTCAATGATGGCACCTAGTTTTCATCCCGGTAAGCTACTGCTTCACTACATCTCAAAATCTCACATCGCACTCTGGTACGCGGCACTTTCGTACTGCATCAGCGACTTACCTGGCCTTTGGAGTTGACCGTAGTGAGATATTCCTCACTCAGATTTTCGACAGCCTGGAGATTGACAAATTTCAAATGCACTCGTGGTGCATTTTCCCTGTTGAGCTGTCTACCCAGTCCAAGAGCGAACCGCACCATAAGCGAATACAGTGAAAACGTAAAGTAATGAAGTGTATAATCGCCACTTTCATCCGACGGCTTGTTGTCGCTAGCCATTGTATCAACAATCTTTATCAATTGATGTCGAGATGAGCGTAAACTATCGTACTGTGCGATTCTGTATTTGCACAGCTTGACGTGAGTGAGTTTCAATCGCCCTGGTGTTGTATGAGTGCGCTTATATGAGGGGCAGCTCCTTTCACTTTCAATGCAGCGTTTCAAAACCGGATATCGTCGCGTCGTTTTCTTGTCTGAACTTCACGATATGAAAAAGGCAAGAAAGCTCGAAAAACAAACTCTACTGTGGGTGCTGTCCGGGACAGCGTGTGCCGTGCGGCCTTTAACAAGAACGGGGAGCACGCTTCGCCAGCAGGACCTAGCCCCAAGTTTTGGGGAAGAATGGGGTGTGGCGACGCGCTAGCTCATCGAGTTTCCTTGATTTTTGGCACCACTGGGACGACCCTTTTCTCTTTCCCATTCTATTTTCAGGGCCGGGCCCCCCAGTTCTTCGTCGCTAAGCAGAGGCTCAGCGAGACAAGGGTGCAAGGGGAAAGACAAAAATTTAGGCTTCCGGGACGGCGTGCCCGATGCAAGGTGCCATTTGTTTCGCGTGCCTGCCACCACCACCCCGCTGATTCATGATTTGGGGGCGTGGCAGTGTTTGTATGTCTCCGAATCAAGCGAGATTCTTCGAGAGGTAATTCTCGAGCCCTCGTATAAGTATATAGCGGGACAGGCTTGGCTTTCTCCAATTCGTTCCGAAAAACGGCTGCTTCCATCGACTATCACGGCTCTCACCCGGAGCCACTCTTAAGTCCCTACCTCGTACTACCAATCGACGATAGCAAGGAGATATATATGTAGTAGCTGGACTTGGAACATACTTACCACAAGCTTAATACACTGAATAAAAGATTAACATGCACTGCCGTATCGCCATCTCACCAGCGTGGCATACCGAAAGCGGCGAGCTAGCCGTTCAAAAACCGCGCCAAATAAGCGGCGAGACCCATCTTCGCTCGTCATTGAAGGGCGTGCTCCAGATAGAAGCTTATTAATTCGCAATCTCATATGTACTGCCAGTGGTAATTAATATTCCTCTTATTCCCCATGGCTTGAAATCTCGCCCGTGCCACATCAGTCGTTCCCCGAGCCTGGAAGCATCTGATCATCTCATCTCATCCGATCGAAATGGCCACGGCAACAGCCACCTCCATCGAGCTCGGCGCAACGTCCGCCGTCGATGCGCCCAGCGCCGCGGCGCTGCGCACGCGCGCGCCGGCGACCGAGCCGTCCAGCGGCAGCGGCGAGGACGAGGTCCTCGTCGCCTCGCGGCTCGCCGACTCGACCGTGCCGGACGGCGGCTACGGCTGGGTCATGATCACGGGCTGCTCCGTCATGACGTGGTGGTTCGTGGGCACGACGTACAGCTGGGGCGTCATCCAGGGCCGGCTCGTCGACAAGGGCGTGTCCAGCCCCGCGACGCTGTCCTACATTGGCTCCATCGCCATCGCCTCCATCTCGTTCATGGCGATTCTCAACGCGCGCATCATGCGCGCCATCGGCGCCCAGCGCACCGGCATGCTGGGCATCGCCCTCCTGGGTCTCGCCGAGTTGCTCAGCAGCTTCGCCGTCGACAGCGGCAGCGTCGCTGGCCTCTTCCTCACGTCGGGCATTCTGCTGGGCATCGGCACCAGCCTCTGCTTCATGACGGTCTCGTCGACGCCGGCGCAGTACTTTAGCCGCAAGCGCGGCCTTGCCAACGGCATCGTCTTCGCAGGTGGTGGACTTGGCGGCGCCGTGACGAGCTATGCTATGGAAGCTCTTATGAGCAAAGTTGGGGCCCCGTGGGCGTATCGGGCCCTTGCTGTCATAACCCTCTTGACCGGCTTGCCGGCGGCCTGGCTGGTGAAAGAACGAGTTCCGGCAAGACCAGCGGGCTTTATTGAATGGTAATTGCACCATAACCATTTCTACCTCTGATGATCTCGTCACTAACATTTTACTGCAGGCGACTATTCAAAGATCCAGGATTTCTTATTGTATTTGTTGCAGGCGCCGTTGCGACTTTCCCATTACTCGTACCACCATTTTTCCTGCCGCTGTACAGCCAATCGGTTGGACTCTCTTCTTCAGCAGGTGCTGGTCTTCTAGCAGGCTTCAACTTCTCCTCTGCAGTAGGACGTGTTCTGTGCGGCCTGCTCTGCGATCGACTCGGGGCGCTCAACACGCTGTTCCTCTGCCTGCTGATCAATGCTGTAAGCATGCTGGCAATATGGCCAGTGTCGACCGACTTGGCACCGCTGGTGTTCTTTGTCGTTGTTAGCGGCGCCGCCAACGGAGGCTTTTTTTCGACAATGCCGACTGTCGTGGGCAATGTCTTTGGCTCTCAACGAGTATCCGTAGCAATGGGCATGATTGTTACGGGATGGGGTGGTGGTTACCTCATGGTACGTCTGAAGAAACTATTTTGACGCGATACTTATTAACATGTTTCCTAGGGCGCTCCAATCGCCGGGTATCTTTTGGAAGCATATGGCGGTGCTAGCAAGGGATTCGGCGCCTATCGACCGGCCATGTTCTACGCCGGCGCGATGGCGCTGGGAGCGGCAGGGTTCATTGCCATGGCACGTCTCAGAACCAATAAGTCGCTCTTCGCAAAGGTATAAATACGCGGCGTCCTAAACTCAACACTGGACAGAATATGCTGGTTGCAATAATTTGTCCAGGCATGACCACGACAGTCTCGCGTCTCACAATTCCTGTGACGACAAATGTGGCCAGTCTCCTTCCATAATCTGGAGTACATAGTCTCGATATCTCATAATCAAAGTTTTCTTAAGACGAGTACGTCTACGGGTTCGAGTATGCATTAATTGACAATTCAAGCTGTTGGGTCCGCGCATCTGATGTATGTGTGACACTCAAGACTGTCCGCCAAGCTTCGATACCGCTGGAAAGACCACAATGATTACCCGTGTGTCTATCTTGGCGGTAGGGACCACCTTGCGGGATACAGTGGCTTTACACTTAAAACTTTAGGCTATCTTCGTATGAGCTGCGCGATGCCCAGGAAACAACCAAATCTGGCCAATCGCGCCAGTGCAGCCAGGTACAGGTATTTTCGCAGCCCCGGTCCAGCTTTGCGCCTCATTTATCCTGGTTCTTTGTCTAATCTGATATTCAACACTCTGGCCCCTTGGCATAGCTATGATCAATCGGCGCTCATCGACGTGCCAACTGTGACCAGTCCCAACATCATTGCCCTACAGTATCTGCTTTAGCAGGGGGCCTTAGTCTGCTCTCTTGATGAGCGGTCACTTTGAATTTGATTCTTCCATTTTTAGCTGATAACAGGGTAACATTGATAGTTGATGGTTGATGCTTATTCTGCCGACAAGTTCGGTTGTTAGATCTTATCGCGTGTTGTTTGCATAGGAGAGGCAACCACGGTTCAAACACAGTGAGCTCATTTTCAGGCTTAAATGCATGTTTAGGCTCTGTTTAATTCGCAGCACAGGTGAAATTTTCTTCTACCATCATTACCAGTGCCATTAGTCAACAAGTATCGCCGAAATTGCAGCCCAACCTGGTTCCGATGCAGCACGAGAGAAAAAAGTCCCACCAATTAAATCGATTCCGGCGGGAATAAACAGGATCTAACGAAGCTGTCAAAAATTTTGCAGCGCTTGTCGTGCTCTGCACTTTCTTTTGACTGCCCTGATGCAGAAGCTCGAACCACGTTCATTGGTAAGGCGCCATTTGTAAGCGCTACGATATGGCGGCATTAGTAATTCAGAAGCGTCAGAATTAGGAAGCTCCGCCGTTGCCAGCAAGCCTTGATTGCTTCAAGCATTCCGATCTAGATTAGCAGATGCCCTCGTTCCGATCTAGGTATAAATATTGCGCAGCCCTCTTTCACTATCACGTCAATCAACAACTACAATTCAGGTTTCATCAGCCTACGTTTTCCTCCCACAAACATGTCTTCTACAAAACTTCTCATCACCGGAGCCACTGGCTATGTGTAAGTCGAGCGATGTGCTTTCCGAGACGAATGTTTTACTGACGGTGGAGTTTTTGAACAGCGGCGGCTCTGTGTTGTCTAGTCTCCTTAACTCGACAAATCCTCAAATCAAGGGATTGTCCGTCTCGGCGCTCGTCCGCAAACAGGAGCAAGCAGATCTGCTCAAAGACAAGGGCGTCAATGGCATTGTGTTCTCTAGCCTGGACGACACTGATGTCGTGAGACGTGTTGCTAGTGAAAACGACATCGTCATCAACACTGCGTCGGCTTTCCACGCTGCTGCCGCAGAGGCAATCATTGCTGGTCTAGCGGACAGGCAAAAGGCTACCGGCAGAAAGTCAATCCTCATCCACGTCAGTACAACCCCAGTATCGCGTGCTATTTGTATAGTGGTGTGTTGTGTAGCTAACACTCGCGCAGACTTCCGGCACCTCGTCAATTGGTGACCGTCCCATTACTGGACGATACACCGAGACACACGTCTTTGACGATTCCAAGGATGACATCTACGCTTACTTGCGCAAGCGCGAGGACATTGAACCGTACCAGCAGCGCACCACGGACCTGGTCGTACTCGAGCAAGGCGAGGCTGCCGGCATCACCACGTACATCCTCATGTCTCCCACCATTTACGGCATCGGCAGCGGCTTCTTCAACCGCACGTCCATCCAAATCGACGCCATCATCCGCGCCGCCCAGCGCGATGGCGTGACCACTGTCATCGGACAAGGCAAGGCCCACTGGGACCACGTCCACATTGAAGACCTCGCGGTGCTGTATGAGCTGCTCCTGGCGCGCGTGCTCGCCGGTACTGCTGGTGACCTGCCCTCCAACAAGCGCGGTGTCTACTTCAACGAGACCGGCCATCACTCCTGGCGCGAAGTCTCGGAGCGCGTTGCTGCGGCTGGCAAACAGCTTGGTCAACTGCCCACAGACAACGTCAGTGAAGAGACGCTCGAAGTGGCATCGCCAAAGTTTGGCAAGACGCTGAAGCCATTTGTGGCCGAGCTGGGCTTTTCGTCGTTTTCTCGTACGCAGGCAACGCAGGCCCGTCAGCTCCTGGGTTGGAAGCCTCAGAAGAACCGCAAGGATTTTGAGGACAGCTTTGTGCCAGAGTGGGAATACCTGGCCAAAGAATTTTAAGGCAGTATATGCCTGAATATATATAATTTAAACTAGCAGTATTCTTCAATGGATTTGTTCTGGAGAGACGCCAACCCTGCTACAGTCATCTGATTGTATATTTCCTGGTCGAATGGTGCAGTAATCTCAGTGCGCATACACATTTCATTTGCCTGTAGTAATTACGAGTGTCAGTGCAGTAGTCGAATCATTCCTGGGTTGAACATCTGGCTGAATTGATATTGGAACCTCAATCAGTCTTTCCATTTATAGTGAACCAGGTCCTAGAATCACCATTCTCACATGCCAAACAAGCGGTTTAACTCCCGGCAGACTTTCGGGCCCAGGCTCCTCACATATCATTCTGCTCTCTGGCAAGACTCCAGATATTGACGCGTGTTGGAATGAGACGAGTGTCAACGGGTACGAGAAGAAGACGTTAGATGTTCTTGCGTGGCTGGTCGGTCCGTCATGTAGGGTAGGTAACAATCGGCAGTGTGTCCTACAGGCCACAGGACTCCACGGATTATTACGGGCTGACGATGGAAAAGAGTTTAATCTTTCCCACTATACGCATGGAACGGGGCTAAAATGGATTAGGAGTATGCACGGGAGGTATTTGAATTCTTGCGACCCTTACTCCGTGTTCCTGCAGTAGTGATGCGCGCAGTAGTGAGACGAGAAAGAAGCAAAGAGCACGAGTGGGCAGAGCCAGCATTGACATGGTGCATGAACCAAGGCTGGCGCGGCCGGCAAAAGGCCTTGGCTACCTCTGGGACCGAATCGAGATGGCATAGCCAGGTACCGATGATTTGAAGACAGGGGCCATGCCTACTGAACCAGGATATTAATCAACATGACGGGCCAAGAACAAAAAGGCGCCTCAATGCTTTTTTCTGCTCTAACCCTGGTGGCTCTAGCTTCGTTCGCAACAAAGTAATCATGGGAAAGACGCGCAAAAGTCGAGTCCGTCGGAGACGGGCATTTCCTGTGTGCTGTGGATCGGCGACACGAAAAGATGATGTCATGTCACAGTGACCTAACTAGCTAATGAGTCAAAGCAGGGGGCGTGGGTATTGAGTACATTTGAAGGCTGAGGAGCCTGCTTTCCATCCGCGTATTCTTCTAGCTCGTCAGCACTCGAAGAAAGGGGCCTACGAAAGAAATAAAAGAGGACACTGTACGGGTAGAAACAAGAAACAAGAGTTCACGCAAGCGAGAAACCCACCGCGGGAAGAGACAAGAAAGCAGGCCGGAGAGACTCCATGACAGAGAGCCTGGATGGACGGACGGGGCCAGCGCAATCCATGGCGCCATTTGCCAGGTACCTGGTAGTGTTTACTGGTAACAGGGGGCTGACCAGCTATTCTGTCTCTTGCCCGTCCATCCCGGGGCGCCGCCACCAGCAGCACGACGTGTTCGACCTCTACCTGGCCCGTTCTTCATTCATGACTAGTCATTGGTCGCGCTCACCCTACGGAGAATTGCTTTTAGTCGCCGTTTCCGAAAATAATTTAACAGTAGAATACAAGCCGGCCTCATCGAGGGAGGGCGGTTTTATCAAAGAGAGAGACCTCGTGGAGCCAAGCGTCCGTGCTTGCATGGGACGATCCCAAGGCGACACAGTACCAATCGCGCGTTATCACACGGCAGGACAATCGGAGGAGGCGGCAGATTGAGACGATGCCTTGCCATACTCTCTCTCTCATTTTCTTATCCTCTTACCCTGGCCCCTCGCTGTAGTGTACAATCCGTGTATGATATCGGCCGGCGGCGGAGGCTTACAGGCGTAAGAAGCTGCAGCTTCACTAGCAATAACTTGCTGTTAACTTAAGATGAAATAGCTGCGCGTCGCGTGCTCGCCGAAATACCCAGCTCTCTGGTCGCTCATTTTGGGTTACCGCGTCCAGCACGAGAAACGCGAAAAAGTCGCGCCATAAATTAAGTTTAACCCTGAACGGAGCATGTCTACCGCAGAACTGCATTGGGCGTGTCTGCTACGTCGTTGCTGATCCAATGCTACATTCGACGCGGCCAGTTTTCCTTTTTCTGCTGGTTTTCTCATGGCTCCGCGCTATTCTTTCCGAGTGAGCAGAATCGTGGCCGTCCACCTCCGCAGCTCTCTACCTATCCTGGGGCCGGCAGATTATCCTTGCACAATTGGTCTCGTCAAGGTGATGAATCGAGCAACAGGCGCATCAGTGGAGTTGGACCGCGCCATTTTTGAATTGGGTTTCCCTGCTCTCCCCGTATTTTTTGTGCTATCCCCTCTGTTTTTCCTCCACAGCTCCACGACATAAGACTTTTTTTCGTTTTACTTTGCAGCCTTCCTAAATTTCCTTCACACAGGGCGCGTGGTGAGCGTAGGGGCGGGTAGATGGTTGGTTGTCGAGGCGTGTACTGTGCGCAAGGTGCGCGCGTCGCCGAAAAACCCGAGATCTACTTTTCTACTCCTTACAAAGTATATGACAAGTATGCCAAGGACAGGCAGGAGGATGTGGGAACCGCACCAGTGGCAGCCACTTAACATGTTGCACTTTGGCATCGTATCAAACTGAGAAACTCGGCCGCAAAGGCTAGACTAAGCGCCTTGTCATGCGAGTGCAGCGCGCCGCAGCTCGTAGGTGTGCTGATAGAGGAATCAATGCACCGAAATTATCTAGAACCAGAAATTACTAATTGTCTGTGATAGAGAGTCCAAGATTGGCTTAGACAGCCTATCCGAACCAGTGCAATTTTGCAAAGTCAGTATTCTCTTCATCACAAACACGGCGTCGACAACCAAGCCACCGTTTTGCCAGGGGCTGCAGTAGCTGGAAACGTGGCAGCAGCTGGAGTGTGACTGTGCCAGGTTGATGATTGTTGGGCGGTGTAATGTCATCAGCGCTCTAACGGCGGCTAGCAACAAAGAGCAAAAGTCTCGGCAGCTCCTGGGGTATTCAATCCGGGGGGAGGGGGTGCAAGGCGCCTTTGGGGGCCGAGACCTGTTGGCCACCTTTGTCTCAGGTTCTATTACGGCAGTTCATTTCAAGCCAGACATCCGCATAAACAGACAACTCGTCGTTAGCATGCGTTGGAATTCGCAGAGGACCCTTGTCTGTGCTACGCACTGCGGCACTGGAACGCCCTGCGCGCCCGCACAGCTCGCGGCGAGTAACAAATGACTTCCTGGCGAAACAGTCTCATGTCGGTCTTCATTTTCCCCTCTTTTCGGATAAATGGCAATGATGAACATAATAATTAAAAAAACGAGATGAGTGAGTTATCACAATATCAATAGCAACCAGGTAAGCCTGTAATTCCCTGCGAGCAGTTGTGGGGAGAGATCAGCCAATATTGATATTCTTACCTGCAGTCATAGAGCAATGGCAAGTGACAGGATCGATGCCTTGCCATACTGCACGTCGCGGGATTATACAATGCGGCACTTCACTGATAGTTGATATGATTTGACATGTGCACGGGCGCCTTGGCTACTATCGGACTTTTTTGCTTTCTTTCTCGGTGAGCTATTGTTATCGTACCTGCTGCGCGCAGCAATTGCAGCTATATGCGCGCCGAGATATCGATGCCATGCAAGCCTCCTGGCGCAGCACCAACCGGAAATAGCAGCCGTGTCCCAAGGGGGCTTTTGGCCGCCGCCGCCGCCCACCCGGCCATCTTCGCATGCCACACGGCCTGCGCCTGTTCTGGGCCAATACACACAACGGGATCCGGGCCTTTCAAATAACTAGTGGGTGATGCCGTCAGGTCTCAGATTGGATCTCAGTGCTCGAGGGTCAAAGGAATGGTTCCGTTGCTTCTTTTTTCTGCTCGCTGAGCAACATACACAAAACAAATAGTGGACGGCGAGAGACAGACAAAAGCGGCAGTTTATGCGCAATCCATGTCTTCTTACGGGGGAGATGGAGAGAGTCGAAGCCACCAAGCTTCCCTGTTTTGTTCTTTTTGCTCTTCATACCCCTGTAAGTTGTCTCCACCAGGCTAGCAAACTAGACTTCGGACCAGGCCGCGGCGAACAATATTATTTTTTTTTGGCCTGGTTGAGGCTTGAAGCCTGTTCGGTACCCGCAATGGCAAGCAAGGGCGGAGCAGAGGCGGCGGGCGCGGCGGCGGCGGCGGAGTTGGGGCAGGAGGAAGTGGAGGAGGGCAGAAGAAAACCATGGTTTGCTGCATGCTATTTTCATCCTCTCCAATTCTTTGCAGATCAAGCGGCGTTGCGAGCAGGAGATGGCAGAATCTCTGGCATCGGCGAAATGCCAGGCAGATCTGGTTTCTGGGTTGCATATTCTCGTATCTTAGCACTGCCTCTCGCTGCGTGGGATCCATTCCGCCAGGCTACAAAGCTGTTCATCTTGTGTGTGTCCAGGTACTTCCGTCCTGTGCCCATAAAAAATATTCGTACCAGTGGTGGCGTAGCACACACGCAGCCTTGTTTTTTTGCTGGTGAGATATGCCGCTTGCTGTCTTGATCAGCGGAGCGAGGATGCCACTGATTCGTATCTTGGCTGCTCTGACGACTTGACATGGTCTGCGCAGTGAAACAAGGGCCATGCTATTTGGTGAGGGCTTTTGCAGAATCCAACACTTTGTACAGTGCAGTACAGAGTTTTGAATGTGTGCATCTGCAGGCCCGTTTGGTCCTGGCAGTAGTTTACGGACTCTTGCATAGAAGCATGCACATGAGTTATCTCGCATGTGAAGAGCGTAGAAAGCTCCACGGATACATGGGCCACTCGTTATGCATGTTCAGGGGTTAAAATTTGGCGACTTGGCTCGCCAGTCAAACCACGGACGCTCAGTCTGACAGCTGGGTTGTAGATGGTGAACTGAAATTCAAGGCTTTCGTTTTGAACATCAGTCATGGCAGCGGGGGACACCGAGGGCATCGCCCTTTCACAGCTGCAAGGTATGCAACGGTTCATTGTGGTGCAAACTGGATGATACCCTCCTCTGCATGGTTGCAGTGGGTAATCGCGGGCGCCGCCCCACGAATGGCAAGCACCCGCTAGCAAGCCTTCAGGGACTAGTTTGGGCTGCCAATGCAAGGCAGTCCTTGTCAGAACCTGTCAGCTATGCCCGTTGCAGCCGTGACAGGCTTCTAGCCCATCCCCGACCCCAGTCTCAATCCGAGGTGGATGACGACGTGCGTTTTTTTTTTTTTTCGTTGAGTACGAGAAAGGAGGATGCGTTTTTTTGTTGTTGCGACAGATGAGGCTCGATCTTTCGCAGCAAAATCAGGAAGCAGTGCGAGGATTTTAAGAATTCGTCACAGAGGATACTGAGTGTCCGTGAGGCCGAGTGAACCGAAAGGGGCAAGAGGTTTGATCAGATACGACGGAGTACCAGGACTAGCTAGGTGTTTAAGGTTTCGGCCAGCTCTCCCTTGTTCCGTTTAGTTGTGAGAAGAAGAACACAATTGTCTCCTATCGCTCTCCCGTGGGGGCATCAGGATGATCAAGGGAATGGGGCGCTTGATTGTGTTTTCTGCAACAATCAAACTCTGCTTCCCGTGTGAAGATTGTACATGTTTGTGTATGGAGACCCCGGCCAAGCCGCTATCAACGGATGAGGTAGGATCGAGCAATCATAGACGTCTAGGCAGCATGCAGGTAAGCTCTGGGACGCAAGCCACGCGATATTCGACTACTGGTCTAGGCAGAAATGGGCTTTCATGTTACTTTGTGGAAGTAAAAAGTTTGGGAAGTAAAAATTATGCGTGCACATGCTTTGTGTTCGGCTTCGGGCTGCTGGTAATACCCTTTTCCCCAGCTTGAGTGGATGCCCATTTTATACCAACCTGGGCATATTCCTTGCGTCGGCCCAAGCAGGGTGCCGAGCCACAGCCTGGGATGGGCAGGTATTCATTAATTCATTAATTGCTGTATTATTAAGAGGAGAATTGAATCGAGTCTGTCATTCTTGGGCCCTTTTGGGTTTACGCCCAGAAGCCCCCAAGGCAGCAAGCCTCGTATTCTGGGCGCTGGTAGTCTGTCCTCTTTTTTTCCGCTTGTGGCTTGACCTGTCTGTTTTCCATTCCTTTGCCTGCCAACCCCATCCCCGCCTGGTGTCTCTCTTTTTTTTTTTCTGCCTCACTGTTTCTCTTTTTTTTCCTTTTCTTGAGATCCGTGCTTCGGTTTCTTATTTCCTGTGCTTGGGGGTTTCTTCGTCTCTTCCTCTCCTTCTCCCCCCTTCTTCCTCCTTGATCAATTGTGTGTGCGTTTTCCATCATCAAATCGCTGGATACCTGGTCGTACTGCACCAGCTCGACACGTCCAGCTGGCCATGACGAGCGAACGAACCATCGAGCTCCATCAACAATAGGAATCTGCGTACCCGAAAAGGCCAGAAAAAGACGGCTAGAATTGCGCCCGAGTCATCGAACCCGTTCAATCCATCGATACCGACGACGACATATCACCAGTCTGGATCATCGAATACTTGCCATTGAAGACCCCGACATCCAAACCATCACCTCACGGTCCTTTCTTTTCGCCAAAATAATTCGCAATCGACGACAATCATAGTCCCAGCAGCGCCGACATTGACACCTGCATTCTTGAATTGCAAGTCGTGCATCAACGGGACCCGCAGTCACCAATCCACCCGAAGATTTCTCCCCGCTCCATCAGAATCAAGGAATCAGGCTGACTACGGGAATTTTCCTTTCTTTCAACTCTTTTTTGCTTTCACTCCGTGTTTGATCGCCAGTGTTGGTATATTCGCTCGCTTTCCTGACGACGATCAACGGTCTCTGCACCTCACGACGATATCCGCGCCACGTCCGCTGTGCCCGGAACCTGCGCCGAACTCGCAACGCCGCCATCGAACTAGGCTTCAGCTCGCCGGCCGTGTACCTACCTGATCGAGCAACACATATCGACGAACCTGAAAATTTCGTTACACGCCCAGCCGGCTACTTGTCCCAGACGTTTGACAAGTCGTGTGCCTGATTCGGTACCTACAGAGTTTAGGCTATCACACACTACTGGTGAGTACTAACTTGTTTCTTACCCACTGTCCGCTCTGGAGCCCCATGCGAGCACGCCACAACCACACGGCACATTCGAAACACGAGACGACGAAAAGAAAAAAAAAACCAAGATGAGAAGAGAAACAAAAAACCGACGCGAACCAAGAGACAAGCACAAGGGTCCTGGGGCAATGGCGATCAAAGGCACGCGCACTCGAGTGAGAGCGCATGCTTTCGCCTTGCAAAGCGGTTCTTTGCTCCACATGCACCAAGTAGTGCTGCGAGGCAAAGACATTCCGCGCCAGCGACAAGTGTCGTGCCCAAGTAACGGCGCGCTGCTACGGAGCTAGTGCAAGACAGACAGCAAAGGCCCCGATTAAAAAAAATCATTTTTTTCTTCTTCATGGCTGCTTACTGCTGAGGATTGGGAAAAATTGCGGATACTCAATCGGCGCTACTGCTTTTGAGCGTGTGCCTTGGAGTTGCCGGCCAATCCGTTGTTGTTGGAGGGCGACGACTGTGTCTCGCCCCGGCTCTGTCTTGCTCAGGCTGTCCTTTGCTGAAGTTTTATTTTTCTCTGGCCTTGGTGGTTGTCGGGTCGTCGAATCGATGTTACCTGCCGAACTGCTGTCGCCCATTCTTTCTTTTGCCTTTTCTTTTATGTCTTTGACGCAAGCACCTGGCTTTTGACTACCAGCCGCCCGTCCCCCCTGCCCCTTTATCACCGGTTTTGCTGCAATAGTTGGTACATAATCAATGTACCGCTTTGCCTGCATCCTTCCCATGGCTATGCCCACACACACTCGCACCACGCACACCCTCGAAAGCCGTCGTTTCCGCGCCCAAGACAGGCAAGGCCTATTTTCAGCGCAGCAGGGCTTAACAGTGGGACGTGACAGTGCAGCGCCACCCGCACCCGCAGCCTGCGCCCCTTTTCAGCGACAGCGATTATGGCCGGTACTTGGCACCAGGTCCTTTGCCAGCGTAGAACTGCTGGTCGCAGGCTCATTGGCACGGAAGATACCTTTGGCCCAGGTACATAGGTACACGGCGGCCATGACTGGCTGGCTCTTTGTCCTGTTCTGTCCTGGAGCACTTTTGGCTGCCCAAGCTGGCCCCAGCCACCTGCCTGCCGCTGCTTGCCTCGCCCGATTCCCTCCAGCGGCTCTCCCTCCCGGAATACCTAGCCTGCACTGCGCTGCACTATTATCACAGTCGGCCCCGCCCCACGCCCAAGAAAAATAATCACGTCCAGACTCTGCCTGCGTGTCTGCCAGGAAGTCCGCTGCTGCCGTCGATTACCAACCAACGGCCCACGACCGCTGCACATGTCTGTGACCCAGACACCCAGATTCTTGGTGCCTTCGACATTTTCCTGCAATTCCTCTTCATTTCCCCGTCTGCCCACTCGCATCGTCCCACCATCGCTGCCACTCTTCGGCAACCCTGGTTCCTGGCTCTGTCGTTCCGGCGTGCCGGCCTCTCCTCTGCAGTTGCCAAGTCGTGCTGCTGTCCTCCCCTCCCATCCCCTTCCTCCTTCTCCCAGCTGTGCTCTGTCTGTCTGTGCCGTGTGCTTGCCCGCTGTCGCCCTAGTCTCGGCCCAGCGTCCCAGCCTTTTCCTCTTTCCCACTTTCCCTGTGCGCTACTAAAGTTAGCACCCTTGGTTTCTGACGCCGTCGCAGCTCTCGCCCACTCGCTCTGGCCAACCACGTTGCCTACCTAGCCTCGCTCGTCCCAGCTCGCTAGGCCAGTCTTCTTTCAGTCACTCGTTTGAAAATCCCTATTACCGGAAACACGCTGCTCGACGCTGCTCCATTGCACCAAGCACCGCCAACGCCGCCACGCACCCCCCCCCGGTTGCTTCCAGCAGTGTTTCTTTGTCGCTCTGCCTGGGCTCACATTCGTCTTGTCCTAACCAGTAGCCCTGCTGCTCTGCTCTCTACTCTCTCTAGCCGCCGTCTCGAAATCGCTTCGACGACTGCTGCGCTCGGCCCACCAAGCAACCGTCACACTCGTGGCCGTCTTTGACGATATCCCACCACATTCCGTCGACGCTACCTAGCCACCGCCCTGTGTGCTTGTGCCCATCACAGACACACAACCACCACCCCTGGCATTGTTGCTCCATCTCTTGCCGACTCCCCCATTCAGCCAGCTCGACAGGCTCACGTTCAGCCCCTGTCACCTTTCATTCAGATCCCATCGCCGCCGAATCATACCCCCCTCCTTTGGCCGGCTCCCAGATTGCCTCATTGCTTGCTTGTTGAGAGCTCCGTCTGCCCATCTCACAGCTCCTGACCGGTTGTCTCTCGGGCCTCGTCGTCCCCGCGCCCCGACTTGCTCCCGCGAAATTAACAGTCGATCCTATTTTCGACGTCTGCTTTATTAGCTCTGCCCTGCGAGAGCTGCTAACCTCGCACCTTGAACGCTTGGCCGACACTTCAGCCCGCTAGGCCGCATCGGGCCCTACCTACTACTAACCATGGCTCCTATGACGCCCCGTCTCAAGATTCTTTCAGGTTCGTCCATCCATCAGCCCAAGCCCAACTCGCCCACCCCCCTCCCACCCCCAAAAAACTACAGCCCGTCCCCAAATTTGCGTCCTCGCTGCATTGCATTGTTCGCTGTGGTGCAACTCGTACCCTGGCTGCTTTGCTGGCAAGTACCAGGCAGGCCCATCTTCACCCTGTCACTGCACTCTCTTCTTTTTTTTGGGGCGGCCGCCTTTCTTTCCTTCCCCAGCCCACTTAGTCTCTTATCTGCCCATTCCATACCTGTCGCTGTGCTATTCAGACTTTTTTATTCTTTCTTCATTCTCTCGCTACTTTCGTTTTTTTACGCCCCAATTGAGCACACCTTTCGAGTCGCTCTCCGCGACCTTGCTTTTATTTTCCTTTGCATCATTTGCGCCCGGCGATTGCTCCCCGCGACGCCACGGCTCTTTTGCCCATCATGAGCGACAATGAGCTAATGCAAGTTTGTTCAGTCGGCGGAAACCCAGTCTCTGCCTTTCTTTCCTGGCGACTCCAGGCCACAAACGCCTGCGATGTTACTCTAGTCTGGAAATCGGGATACGAACATGTTTCCCAATACGGCATCTCCTTCAAGTAAGTTACGACCATCAAGTCCGGCACAGCCGGTCGATATGCCTTGCTTCTCTTTTGCACGATCGCGATGCTAACAGCAATCCTCAGGTCGCCCATCTTTGGCAATGAGCGCTTCAAACCACGACACGGTGCGTACTCGGTCGAGATTCTCCAAAGCGCAACACCACAATCTGTTCTGGTCCGAAACTAACATTCGCGCCTCGTTTAGTCGTCCGAAACCCCGAAGATGCCGCTAGCGTTCGCGATGGTCCTTTCGATTACGTCGTTCTGTGCGTTAAGGCCCTCCCCGATGTGTACGACCTCGCCGCCGTCATCGACTCCGTCGTCACCCCTCAGCACACCTGCATCCTTATCAACACAACACACACGCTTGGCGTCGAAGCCGCCATCGAGGATCGCTTTCCCACAAATGTAGTCCTCTCACTTGTTTCGGGTGCCGAGCTCACGCAGCTTGGCCCCAGCGAGTTTGAGCACAAGGGTTCGACGGACGTCTGGGTTGGCCCTGCCAACAAGCACAGCAATATTCCTCAAGCTATCCAGGAGGATATGGCACAGGCTCTCGCCATGACTCTGAGCACCGGCCAGGTCAACTGCAAAGTGTCGCCCAACATTCGTCAGCAGCAATACCAACGCGTTATTGGGTATGTCTTCTGCCTCGGCCGTCTTATATTTTTGACACTGTACGCTAATTTGTTCTTCTACAGCCCTATTGCTTTCCATCCTGTGAGCGTGCTCTTCGAAACCCCCAACCAATCTATCCTTTTGGAAAAGGTTGGTGTCAAAGACATGATTAATGGTATCATTGATGAGCTGCTTCTCCTTGCCGAGGCCAATGGCTGTAAATTCGACATTGATTTCAAGCAGAGAATAATGGACGACATGACAAAGAGCAATGTTCCGGAGAGCATCATGTGGCAGGACTACGTCGCTAGACGCCCCATGGAAATCGAGACGTGCCTGGGTTCCCCGATTAAGCTGGCTCACGAGGCCAAGGTTGCCGTTCCCAGAATCGAAACGCTCTATGCTATCATGCACAACTTGAACATGGTCAACAGGAACCGCCCCAAGACCGGAGACGTTCCCGTTCTCATGCCCCCCAGCTCCCCCACCGCGGGCCAAGCTCCTCGCCTGCCTTCTCAGAATGGCCACCGTCCCATGATGGGCGGTATGCCAAACGGAAATGGTATGCCCCCGCGCCAAGTTCGCCCTCGCAACTCTTCCAACTTTGGTCCCTCTGGTCCTATGCGCCGCGGTCCTCCTCCCATGAACGGCATGAACGGCATGAACGGTGGCCCTAACGGCATGGGTCGCCCACCACCTCACATGAACGGTGGCTCCCGAGCTCCATCTCGGCGAGGATCCATGGACGGTAATGATCTCGAGGAGTTCTCTCATCTTGTCCTCTACGACGACATCCCCGAGGGCCACGAACAAAACTTTGGCCCTGACGGCGGCGACATGGCTCTGCGTGAAAGAGAACTACAGCTCCGCCAGCGAGAGCTCGCTCTCAAGGAGCAGGAGATGCGCATGCGACGTGGACCCCCTCCAGGTCCTCCCGGCCCGCGCCGTGGCCCTCATCCTATGCGCCACAGCACTCAGATGTTTGCCGACGACGACGACGATGACGACTTCTACGATCCCCCCATGGGCCCTGGAATGCCAGCCGTTGATGCCGACAACTTCGACATGATGAGCGTTACCTCACGAAAGAACCGTAAAGCAGCTGGCCCTCCCCCCGGCCAGTCTCGCCGCAACCCCGAGTACGATGCTCCTCCCCCATCGCGGGGCAGCAGATTCCGACCTAGCTTTGGCCGCAACCGCTCGAGCCAGATTGCTGCGATCCCCATGATAAACGACAATATCCTAGACGATCCACTTATGAGCTGCTCGTCGAATCGCTATGGTACTGTCGACCGAGGCGCCATGAACGGCGGCTCGCGAGCCAACTCCCTGACGGCCTCGAGACTTGATGAGCTGCAATACGGCCAGGCTCCCGGTGGCCCTCCAGGCATGAACTATGGCCGTCGCGCGAGCCAGTCGCCTGGCTACAGCCCCTCGATGCGCGGTGGTGGCGGCAGACCCTCGCCCCCCAACGGATACGGACCTCCCATGAATGGTCGTCCCTCGCCCCCCGAGGGTGTTCGCCAGCCCATTCCTCGCTACCCTCCGGGTCAAGGCAACGCAGTTGGACCTCAACAAGTTGAACAGCATATTGGGGTGAGCGCCCTTCATCCACCAAAGACTAGAAATGTGCGAAGTCTGACGGGTAGTGCGAGTGCTAGCGCGGGCAGTGGTGAACTAGACTCGGAGAACTCGGCACGCAGCAGCCAGACCAGCCTGCCTCCTGCACCGCCAGCCGCCACCAGCGTCCACTAATACACTCGAATCGTGACGAACGTGCTGCAGGGGAGACATCAGCGGCCGATGCTACTGATGCCTGCGTGTGAAGAGAACATGGGGTCTGACAAGACTTGAATCATTCTTCTTCATTTCCTCTTTGCTTTACACCTGCGAAAAAATAACACAGCGTTGGAGTTGGGTTTGATTTGGCCACAGCGAAAGATGCCAACATACACACACACACACAAAGACGAATCTCTTGTTTTTAACGTGGACTTTGCCAAGTCCTGTACATATGGCCGAAAAGGATGAACGGCATCAAACGCTCGACTGTTTTGATAATTATTGCATCCGAGCAAGACTACTTATTTCTTTTGCTTTCATAATATCGATTTGGTCAAGGGAGAACCGCCACAAAAAGGTTTGGTTCCTGCTTGCCCACAATGGGGACCTGCTCGATGGCAACGCTTGGCGGAAGCCTCGGATGAGAGCAGGCCCTTGGTTGCTGGACTTGAAAATACGCACGGCGCGAACGGTAGATTGGGAACAGTGTCGGCGGACATATTCTTGCTTGGTGGTTTTTTTTTTCTGTTTGTTTACCTCTGTTTCCTTTTGAAGCTTCCTACATGAGGCGTACTATACCACGGTATGGACGTCCAAGTAGGAACTACGACGGGCATTGTTTTTCTTGTTTTATTACTCACTCACATATTAGACTCTCGGGGATCAGTTTTCTCTCACTTCTTTTGTCTTTTTTTTTATAATACTGCCTGGTTGTACGCCAATTCTTATGTATCGTTTTGGAACGAGTGTTGCGATGGCAGTGGAAAAGCCATCTTGGTTGGCATGAGATATTTGATCCCAGGACGATACGGTCTTTCGGGTCTGACAAAACTTGTGGTACAAATACCCAAGACAGCGAATATTGGAGCGTCCAGATAGGGTGCCTCATTTGAATAATTTGAAGTTGAAACTACCACTGATTACAATGTGTCTTGTGCCTTTTTGTGATGCGGTTAAATGGTCGGGACAGGCGTAGTTGAGGCCAATTCAACAGCGATTTGTGTCACGTGGAGCATGCCATTGTGACGAGCCGCGACGCGTAGCAGGAGAGGTACTGTTGCTACAAACAGCATTCACAGAGGCAAAAAACTCGCAAATAAGAGATTAAACATACGCATTGTCGTGCTTGAACGCATATTCGCCTTTTTTTTTTTTCGCACATTTAGATCGGAATTGCGCTCGTGTGGGAGATTACTGTTTGAGCGCGGTCCGCTCAGCATCACGTCAACAAACCCAGGTTACTTGGTTGCCCAAACTCGACCTTTGTGCCTCTACCCCAAGTCAACGGCACTGCATCATTTGCGTTTCCCTTTTTCAAATCACATCAAAAAATGGCCACACGAAATATCGGAGGCGCCGGAACCCGGCAAAGCATGGCCATTGGCGGCGGTGGCGCCGGCGGTGGACAGATGAAGGCAAGACAACTGGTATGTTTTTTCTCGCGCAACCCTCTTTTTCTTTGGCACACACAGAGAAGAGCATGAAGAAGAAGGAAATGCGGCTGTTTTAATCAGAAAAGGGAGATGGGGACATTGGGACAGGTGCTAATGCTATTCGGGGGGCAGGGTCATTTACATTCGCAGCTCGCGCAGCTGTCGGCCAACTTGTCCGACACGGAGAACCTGCTGCGCATGACGAGCGTGCAGGCGGAGGCGATGCGCGGCCTGGGTAGCTGGCACGGAGCACTGTGAGTAGCTGATTTGATTTTTTGCCCTGGATAACTGGTGGCAAGGGTGCTGACACTGAGGACGTTAGATTCATGGCGGCGAGTCGAGTGTTGGGGGAGGAGAGTGTGAAGGAGGCAGGGAAGTAGCTTTACGATGGACGATGATGAATAAATAAATAAAATATGATAATGGAAGATCCGTGTTCGTGATGTATGCCATGGTGGCTCTGCGCCGGGTAGCATTCGTGTTCTTGTACAGCGTCTCCGAAATGCCTCGAGTCATATCGCCGCCGTCTTTCTACTGTTCACCCGATGACGATTAACAATGAAATTATAATGAAATTGTGTGCTTGTAATTCATGCTATGGTGGCTTTGCGCCGGGTATCATTCATGCTCATATGCAGCCTCTCTTCTCTTCAACTCCCCAGTCTCGCATCTTTCCGCCATTCTATGCCTCATCATAACTCCCCATACTTCTTCTCCCCGTCTTCCTCCCCGTCCCCTTTCTCCTCTTCCAGCTTCTTCTTCTTCTCCCGCAGACCTTTCCGCAGCTGCTTCGTCCGCGGCTCGCCTACCGGAAAGCGCTTCGCGCCGCCACACGTGCGGCAGCGCACCACGAGCATGTCCGCCCAGGGTTTCCGTCCGCCGCGGCTCGCGTTTTCCACCACGACATCGCAGGAACCGCCGCCGGTTCCCTCCACGAGAAGCAGCGTGTCGCAGAACCGGCAGACGCTTCGCTTCAGCTCGGGACGCTGGCGGATCAGCACCTTGAGGGAGACGGCGCGCATGTCGGCGAGCAGGCCGCGGGACATGCTGCGCAGGGCCGTGCGCTGGTCCTGCGTGCGAGCGTTTGCCGTTTGTGCGTCCTGGGCAGACTTTTTCCGTCTCGTTTCTTCTGGTTTGCCGTTTTCTGATATTGAGCCATTGCTCGTTTCTTGGGCCTGCTCATTGGCGTTTTTGATGCGACTGCTCGCGGCATCAGACGCCGTAGCGAGATATGCGGCGGCTTGGTACAGATACGAGGCCCTCGTGTAAATGTGTTTATTTTGAACACCAGGAGGTGCTTTGGCCTTGGCCATGTTGTCGTTTATTGTTTCAGAGAAATTACTGAATTTTTTTCGTTTTCAATAATAGCAGTAACACCAGGTCATACTGAAAGGCTGGTGCGAGTGAAAATCCCAGGCAGCCAATTGATAGATGTAAATTTTACCCGTCTTCGCCTAGCGTGTATGCGCTGCTGCGGCGAGCCTGGAACGCCTTGCCACAGGCCCACAGCGCTCAAGGGTGGCACCAAGTCACGTGTTTTTTCTCCAGCTGGCCCATGCTCCCCAGCCAGCTCGCTCCCTTGCATGCCATCAACAAGCCAGGCTGCCCATTCTTCCCCTCCATTTAAACATCGTCTAGGAACAGTTACCAGAATTTCTGCGCTGCTCTCTTTTCACTGATCAACAACTCCTTTTTTTCTCAAACTCTTCAATCTCACCCATTCTTACCCTTTTTGTGGTCTGCTTGGGTTTCTGCACCGCTTGTTTGTCAACAAAACCTCTCTTCGCCACCATCAACAGAAAGCCAAACGCAGGCTTTTCTTCCTCTTCCCTTCGTCCAACCACCCGCGCGCCGCTGGACGACACGGATTTTTACCACCTCGACGACCTGTACACGAACGCAGCTTGTCGAATTCCTATCAGAACCGCCACCAAGGACCAACAGCCAACAACCGGATACTAAAAACCGCCCACCATGTCTCACGAGGAGGATCTCATTGACTACTCCGACGAGGAGATTGGCGCCAACGAGACCGCCAACGCCGGCGCCAAGAAGGGCGAGCTCGCCGCCAACAGCAACGTCGACAAGAAGGGCAGCTATGTCGGCATCCACTCCACCGGTTTCCGCGACTTTCTGCTGAAGCCCGAACTTCTGCGAGCCATCGGCGATTGCGGTTTCGAGCATCCATCGGAGGGTCAGTCTTGAACTATCGCACACATTCTAATTACCCACAAACAAAGCATCAAATTCCTCCCTCCCCCTCCCTTCTTTCTTCTCCTGCTTTCCCTCCTTTCTTGGTACAAAGGAACGGAAGGCAGGCGAAGAAGGCGTCCGTCCATCTCGCAATCTGCGCGCAAACACGCAAGTCGCAGTGTTCCTTGGTCTGCAAAAAACGCATATTGGCTTGAAACATCCGGTCGAGCTTGGAAGATAGCAAGACTGCGTTTGGTCGCCGTATAGGCCTCTGCGGCCTCTCGGATCGACGCAATGGACTTGAAGAGTACCTGAAACATGGTCACAGTCCGCAACCTTTTTACTATGAATGCGCTACTTCCCAAAGATGTTGGCCGGTGAAATGGCAATCGTCTTGGTCGAGGTATTGGCGCCCCAGCGCTTGAAGCGCTTTTTTATCGCTGCCATTGTCTGAAAAGGGCAAAAGTTGCAGGCGAAGCACAAACAGTCCTGACGGGAAATGTCCGCGCGCACGACGCCGAGCTGGCCGTTGGTGAAAGACGGCGAGGCAAGTTTCCTTGATAGATGCGCAATTCTCATTGCCATCGATCGCGGTACAGTAGGCTGGAAAGCCAGACATGCGACGAGACTTGTAACAAAGTCGGTGAAGTCGGCACCCAACAGGACTGCGCCAACACGGCAGTGCATCTCTTTTCCCACTTGCGACCGCATTGCGACGATGGACGGACCTATCTCTTGACACACACGCCACTCGTTCCTCTTAGCAAAGCACGTTTCTAACATTCCCTCGATCGACAGTCCAACAAACCTGTATCCCCCAGGCTCTTCTCGGTGGTGATATCATTTGCCAGGCCAAGTCTGGTCTTGGTAAGACTGCCGTCTTTGTTCTCGCCACCCTGCAGCAGGTCGAGCCTGTCAACGGCGAGGTCTCGGTCGTGGTCATGTGCCACACTCGTGAGCTGGCCTACCAGATTCGCGACGAGTACAACCGCTTCAGCAAGTACATGCCCGACATCAAGACTGGCGTCTTCTACGGCGGTACTCCCATCAAGACCGACATGGAGACGCTCAAGAACAAGGACACCTGCCCCCACATCATTGTCGGTACTCCCGGTCGTCTCAAGGCTCTTGTCCGCGACAAGGCCCTGCGTCTCGGCAGCGTCCGCATCTTTGTTCTCGACGAGTGCGACAAGATGCTCGACCAGCCTGGTAAGCCAATTTGAACCTCTTTCATTTGATATGAGACTGACATATCTAGACATGCGCACTGATGTCCAGGACGTCTTCCGCGCCACTCCCCACCAGAAGCAGGTCATGATGTTCTCGGCCACTCTGTCTGAGGAGGTCAAGCCCATCTGCAGAAAGTTCATGCAGAACCCCACTGAGCACTACGTTGACGAGGACACCAAGCTTACTCTGCACGGTCTGCAGCAGTACTACATCAAGCTTGATGAGAAGGAGAAGAACCGCAAGCTCAACGACCTTCTCGATGAGCTCCAGTTCAACCAGGTCATCATCTTCGTCAAGAGCACCGTTCGCGCTACCGAGCTGGACAAGCTGCTCCGCGAATGCAACTTCCCCTCGATTGCCGTCCACTCGGGCGTCAGCCAGGAGGAGCGTATCCGCCGCTACAAGGAGTTCAAGGAGTTCAAGAAGCGTATCTGCGTGGCCACTGACGTTTTCGGTCGTGGTATTGATATCGAGCGTATCAACCTGGCCATCAACTACGATCTGTCCGCCGATGCCAGCTCTTACCTCCACCGTGTCGGTCGTGCCGGTCGTTTCGGTACCAAGGGTCTCGCCATCTCGTTTATCAGCAGCGAGGACGACCAAAAGGTTCTGGGCGAGATTGAGAAGCGCTTCGAGGTCGCTCTTCCGTACGTATTTCCCAGGTCTGCACTGACGAGCCTACATAGATGCTAACAAGATGACAGTGAGTTCCCCAAGGAGGGTGTTGATGCCAGCACCTACATGGCTTCCTAGATGACAGACCTTGGCGTCGACAAAGTTATGATATGACGGCTGTTGCTGGAAAAGAACCATGATGATTTCACTGGGTTTAAAGAAAGTTGGGGAAACAGACGATAAAAAAAGAAATGAATTGATTTTACAGTGCTGTATCGTTTAGGATTTGCTAGGTTGATTTCCAAGAGATTGAATTGCGACACTCTTTGTGCCATGTAGCTATGGTTCTTGAAATAACGTGACCAATGTTTGTTATATTAATGGTGTATCACTTGATGTATTCGTGTTACTGTGCCAAGTACAATGCCGTCGTCACACCATTTCGCGGCTCCCCGAGTATTGGCTTTCACGGGGAACACGTCGCAGCTAAATGAAATGTCCAAACGACAAGGACGTTTCGCACTTCCGCGACCAGGCTACCCAGGAGCATCATCACGCGCAACGACCCCTCCTCTCTCATGACTCTTGTCACCACCCGTTTCCAACGCCAAAAATAGCACTTACCATTTTAATGTCTCATTATGGCGCCTCATTTTTCTACAGCGCGACAAACTTTTGTCAAGGTCCTAATCAGAAGAGGCTTTTCAAATAAGTCTATCGCAGCGGCCGCCCCGTGCCATCGGCGAACCGTTCAACGGCATCGTGGGGGTCAAGATGGCCACTACTGCAGCACGACCAGTCGGACGACCGAGCAGGTTGACGCCAGCAATACGTGCGGCCCTCTTCGCGTGAATACAGCTACGAGTGGCTTTGAGGGTCGCGGAGATGAAAGACTTGATCGAGGATAAGTTCGGAGTCACCGTCTCGGAGCGGGCAGGCGAGCCTTGGTATCCATGAACCTAACGAGAAAAGTCGCCCGCCGCATCGCCCAACAACGAGACCCTGACCTACGAGACCAATATCTTCACAGAATTTCCAAGTACAAATCATGGCAATTAATTTTCGTTGATAAGTCAGGCTGCGACAAAACCATTGGAACTCGCCGCCATGAGTGCAATAGCTGAAGCACTTATGCCCCTCTGCTTACCAGCTTTTCCTATCGATGAGCGGGGGTGCCGCATGCAAGCGCCGTGGCGTCACGGCCCCCAAAGGTGATTGGCGAGATCCTGTTGTTGCAGCCTGACCCCGACCATGTCTTAACGAGACTGTGCTCTTGAACTGGCTGTAAAATGCTGTCATCGCATCTCCTCCTTCTCTCGAGCTGACTCAACACCGACAGCTTTCGACGCACGCGCATGAACAACCCTACGACTCCATCCGCCCATCCGATCGCCTTCTGTGCTTCTCCCGGACCATGGCATCCCGCACTGCTCTCGACAACCCCGACTATTATGCGGTCGCATTGATTGCCGCTCTTCCCATTGAGCGTGCCGCTGCAGAAGCGATGCTTGACGAGGAACATGCAGCTCCAACTGGTTTCAGTAGACACAGTACTGATACGAACGTCTACACTTGGGGTCGTGTGGGAGAGCACAATATCGTCATTGCCTCTCTTGCCGCTGGAGTCTACGGAACTACCTCGGCTGCAACCACGGCTTCAAGTCTGCTTGCCTCTCTGCCAGCTCTTCGTCTGGGCCTTTTTGCCGGCATAGGCGGCGGCATTCCCAGCGACAGCCACGATATCCGGCTTGGCGACATCGTCGTGAGCCAACCAGATGGGATCACAGGCGGCGTCTGCCAATATGACTTGATCAAAGCAAAGCCGGGTGACAAGCGTGAGCGGAAGGGGTTCCTCGGGCGGCCTCCTACGGTTCTTCTAAATGCGCTTACCAAGATCCAGGCCATTCACGAGCGGCAAGACTCCAAAGTTTCTTGCTTCCTTCAAGAGATGCTGGAAAAAAACCCGAAGATGGGTAAGAAATCCAAAAAATCTACTGGCTATGTTCACCAAGGTCTCGACAACGACCGCCTCTTCAACAATTCATGCGACCATGTCCCCGGGCCGGACTGTCGGGGCTGTAAAACGGCAGACGAGATTCCACGCGATCCCCGAGACACTACCGACCCCGAGATCCACTACGGGACCATTGCATCCGGCAACACGCTTGTTAAAGATGCCGCTACGCGCGATCAGATTGTTGCTGATGTCGGCGAAGATTGTATTTGCTTTGAAATGGAAGCAGCTGGGCTGATGAACCACTTTCCCTGTCTTGTGATTCGAGGGATCTGCGACTACGCCGATTCTCACAAGAACGACCAATGGCAGCGCTACGCCTCGGCCACCGCTGCTGCGTATGTCAAGGAGCTCCTGGCATACGTGCCCGTAGCGGAGGTCCGGGACACCAAGAGGGCATTGGAAGCGCTTGACTCGAGTTAGTCCCTCTTCCTCCACTAAAGCTAGACTTGTGAAAGACAGAATACTATTTGAACTTAGAATACATCCTGACTGCCAGTAGTTCAACAACAGATCGATGGCGTTCAGCAGATGACAATTGCAACGAAGGCTGCAACTGACGCGATCACGTCTGACCTTCACACCGATAAGATCAATCGCTGGCTTTGCCCCCCCGATCCGTCTACAAACGCCAATCATGCGAGGAAGCTCCGACATGATGGGACAGGTGCATGGCTCCTGGAAAACCCGATTTTCCAGGAATGGTATTCAGGGTCGCGTCGATATTTATGGCTGAATGGGCTGGCGGGATGTGGAAAGACGGTTCTCAGTGTGACTGTTCTGGATTATCTCACGGAAGGAAACGACCGGTTTGCTCTCAGCTTCTTCTTTGACTTTGGCGACAGGATAAAGCAAACCTTGGATGGCATGCTGCGCTCGCTTGCTTTTCAACTCTACCAAGGCGGGACTGATTCGGCAGGGCTTCTTAACGCCTCATTCCAGGCACACCAGAATGGCCGCGACCAACCGACTACGAAGACGCTCGAGGATGTGGTGTGCAAAATGCTTGCAATGCAGAAGAAAGTCTGTATTATTCTGGACGCCTTGGACGAGTCAACCACACGGGATGAAATTATCATGTGGCTAAGAGACTTAGTGTCCAGGCTAGAGTTGCGCCATGTCAAGCTGATTTGTACCAGCCGGCCTGAACGTGAGTTCATGCGCAACGTCCCCTCGTTAATAAACGAGGAAAACTGCCTAGAACTTGATAAGGAGTGTGTCAACGCCGATATCCGATCTTACGTCGCTGCACAACTGTCGCAGCGACGTGATTTTCGAGATAAGCCCTTGTCCCAAGATCTCCTCGAGCAGATACGGAGAAAGGTTGGCGACGGGGCCGACGGGATGTGCGATGCTTCTACTTCTATCGATATATCAATGGTATGCTGACGCTCCGTTTAGGTTTAGGTGGGCATTCTGTCAATTGGACAGCTTAGCTCGATGCCCTCACGAGGCAGCTATTGAGAAAGCTCTTATATGTTTGCCGCGGAATTTGAACGAAACTTACCGACGTATGATTCAATGTATACCGACAGAGCTTGAACAAGACGCGACACGGCTCCTGCAGTTTCTAGTGCACATGAAACGACCCCTTAAGCTAGTCGAGGCCAAAGAAGTGATAGCAACACAAATCGAACACGAGCCACGAGGGTTTAACGTCAAGCGTCGACTGTTTTGCGAGACTGACGTTCTAGACTACTGTCCCGGTTTAGTAACAGTTGTTCAGGCCGCCGATAAAGAGTTGCATCTCGCCCACTTTTCCGTTAAAGAGTACTTGCTCGAAGATAACCAGTTTAACATCACGACTGCCAGTACACCCATCACAACGACTTGCTTAACTTATCTGACAGACATGAACGGTAGTCACGATAAAATCAAGGGTGATTTTCCGATGGCAGAATGTGCGGCGCGCCTCTGGACAGAGCATGCTGCGTTTGCTCAGGCTTCTCAACATGTAGTTCAAGCAACTGTCAGGTTCCTAGAACAAGAAGCAACATTTCAACGATGGACTCAATTATATCAGGTCGATAGGCGTTGGGATCCTAACCCAGGTCCTGCAAGAGGCTCTAGGCTCTACTATGCTTGTTGCATTGGGATCTTAGGGCCTGTAAGACATCTTATAGACAAGGGGGCGGAC
>PHFE01000081.1:505688-616856 GCA_002796755.1 Paracorniculantispora psalliotae | reverse complement strand
CCAAGGCGGCGATTACGGCAACGCTCTCCAGGCCGCCTCATTCAAAGGCCATCAAGAGATTGTCAAGCTGCTCTTAGACAACGGAGCAGATATCAACGCACAAAGCGGCGAATACAGCAACGCTCTCCAGGCCGCCTCATTAGAAGGCCATAAAGAGATTGTCAAGCTGCTCTTAGACAACGGAGCGGATGTTAACGCCCAAGGCGGCTGGTACGGCAACGCTCTTCAGGCCGCCTCATGGGGAGGCTATCAAGACATGGTCAAGCTGCTCTTAGACAACGGAGCAGATATCAACGCACAAAGCGGCGAATACAGCAACGCTCTCCAGGCCACCTCATACAAAGGCCATCAAGAGATTGTCAAGCTGCTCTTAGATAATAGAGCAGATGTTAACGCGCAAGGCGGCCGGTACAGCAACGCTCTCCACGCTGCCTCATGGGGAGGCCACCAAGAGGTTATCAAGCTGCTCTTAGACAGCGGAGCGGACGTTAACGCGCAAGGCAGCCTACACGGCAATGCTCTCCAGGCCGCCTCATCCGAAGGCCATCAAGAGATTGTTAAGTTACTCTTAGACAATGGAGCGGACGTTAACGCGCAAGGCGGCCTATACGACAACGCTCTCCTAGCCGCCTCATGGGGAGGCCATCAAGAGGTTGTCAAGCTGCTCTTAGACAACGGAGCGGATTTTGACGCCCAAGGCGGCCGGTACGGCAACGCTCTCCACGCTGCCTCATGGGGATACCACCAAGAGGATGTCAAGCTGCTCTTAGACAGCGGGGCGGATATCAACACACAAGGCGGATATTAACACACAAGGCGGATATTAACACACAAGGCGGATATTAACACACAAGGCGGATATTAACACACAAGGCGGGTATTAACACACAAGGCGGCGAATACGACAATGCTCTCCAGACCGCCTCATCAGAAGATGTTATTATGCTGCTCTTTGACAAGGGACCGGCTCCGTGCTCTTTGTTATAGATGTAATATGGCGAGATGGTCGACAGAGGAACAGCCAGACCGAGCGGGATTAAGCAATAGAAATTAAACATATATATTAATAAGCTCGAAGGCCATAGCTAGTCTGGATAGTTTAGAGCTCTATAATCAATCTACGCAATAGTTCTGCTATTAACAGCATAGTCTCTTAACGATACTTACCTACTTGTGTACATTCTTGGACGCGGTCACGGTATTACAGGTCCCCGAGCTAGAAATCAACTCATGTTATGCACTGCATCACAACAAAAATTTGCTCTCCTAAAACTTTAGGATCTTAATTTGCTAAGACCCATCCATCCCTTATACTAGGTCTCCGATAGTGTTTGGCGTCATGGTAGAGGATGTAAGGTCCAGGCTGCCAGTATTCAAGGCCTACTATACGCACACAATACTTGACGTCGTATTTCTAACAGCAAATAATGCGGCGTTGCATGTGGTTCGTGTATTTCTGCCTGTATGTCTCTTCTAGTGGGACCGTTGGGCGACCGTCCAAGTGTAATGATTGGTCTTGTACTAATTTGTAGAATACGTTTGTTAATGCCGCCCGATATAGGCTGCTGCTGCTGCCTGCACCGCCCGCGCCCGCCACCATTTCGGCTCAACCCCATAGGTCATACGTAAACCTCGACCGCGATGACTCTGACTTACACGAGCGCGCACATCACGAGATAAGCCGACCCATCTGTATCTGTGGCGTGTGCGTAATCTCAATAACCATGGCCAGTTTCGGGCGGCGGGCGATGTCGGAGGGGCGACTATAATCTGGGGCGCTGGTTTTCGCATCGAGGTTAGCGCAATGGCGGAATCGCAAAGCGTCTTCGGGTGACACCGAACATCGGAGCTGGGCAGGGCAGGCCTTTCGAATAATAAGATTTAATTTTGCCCTAATTTAATGACTTATTAGCCCGCCCGCTGTCGGTGGCGATGAGATGGGGTGATTGAGGGCAGGATATGATGGCAAGACCAAGCTTGGCGGGCGGTGCTGGCTGCAGCAAGGCGTCAGCGGCTGGTGGCGAGTGGCAAGGCACTGTGCCTGGCGGCGCAGCGGGCGCAGGGCGATTTACAGTGACGACACCAGCGAGGGCACTAACACGGTTTTGTTTGAATAACTGGCTGAGGTTTTGAGGTTGTCAATACGGTTTGAAGAATGAGACGAATGAAAAAAAACTTTTTTTTAGAGATCTTCACTGCTCGCCAGGACTATTATACGTTCGAGAAAATATGTGACAATATTGCAGTAAAACATTGATTAGACTTGTATACGCAGTTGAGCTCTGTTTCTACCTACCTACAATGTAGCGGCTTTCGAGTCGGAAGAGCATTCCTTTTTTTTTATCAAACAAAAGATCCAATCTCGACTGCAATCTTATTGACACATTGGATCTGATCTCTCGGTGTAGGAAGGCTGTGCCCTCCAAAAAGATACACCGTCGGGCGACGCGGCACAGCCTCCGCCGATCATCTACACTACAAAACGCCCAAACGCCTTTCTCCGGCGCGCCTCACGCGATCGCACACAATATACCACAAGGCTGCTGCCGCTTCGGCCGCGGAGATCATCAATCAAGTAGCCAAGATTTCGGGGAAACGTCTACATCAGTGGAACACCGGGCGAATAGCAAGCGCGCTGGCAAGGACTCTGTGATGTACGCCCACGTCACTACGCATCCGCATGGCGCCGCGCCTTGCGCATGGCCGTCACCATCCATATTAGACGCTGGTATTAGGCGCTGATAGATACTTGAAAAGATGCATATATGTTTGCTTAAGCTTCAATTAAATGACGAACATAAATACCCACGAATACCCTCCCTTGACTTGCACTTTGTGCTTCAGTTCAACATTCCGTCTATCAGACTACCGTCAAACCACTTGAACAAACAATCCACTTCGACCACATTTTATTTTCTTCAACAAAACAATTCATCATCAACCTTTACATCCCTCTCCACTTTACGCAATACACAAGTCTGAAACTCATCATGATCAGCGTTGATGAACCTAGCATCGCCAAGCTCCTGCAGCTTTACAGCACTGCGCAGCAGCGCACAAGTCTCGCACGCGCCAATACATATTATTCCACAAAAAACTCGGCAATTACGTTTCATACACCATCAAGAAGAATATGATGTTGAAAGAGCTCGAGTATGCCCTGGAGTCTCACAAACAGACACAGCGCGGCAGCAACGTATCCGTGGACAAGAGGATCGAGATATCTCGCTGGAACCCGCAGTCACAGGGCATGGTGGCTTTCAATTTATGGTGAATCAGGCTGTTTATTATAGATCATATATAGAGTAATATTATAATACCACTATTTTCTTGTTCTATTCCTCTTGATTCTTGGTCGTGTTGCATGGCGACTATCGACTGTTGCGTATAAGTTGGCGCAGCATCATTAATATTGGTCGTTGGCTCCGGCGTCTTAGTTGTCTTGTCTTGTTACTTTTCTTTGATTCCGCCTCTCATTTCTCAGTTACTGGAAATACGGGTGTGGAGTCTGCGTCGATGCATCTATCTTACAGATTCAAGTCTGTCTCTTGTGGTCGCCACCAGCTGCAACAGCACCACGGTTCCAATAAGCAGCACGATTCTGCTCCCTTTATTCTCGTTCCGCACTGACACGTAGTACCATTCATTGATCCGTCAGAATCTCACCCGTAAGCCAGCGATTCAGCTTCAGCCATGATTTTCCGCAATCAGATACCACAGTTGCGTCTTACACGCTTTATTAGCGGGAATGACACTGTAGCAGGTGGCCCACCGCACCCTCAGTACAGACTGTCCTCTTTTAAACTACGCACGGGGAAAGAGTCCGTGTTAGTGGGCACGTTGGCACGCTGGGTAGTACCCCAGAAGCTTAAAAAGTCTCGTGCCCAAAGTTGTCCAAGCTACGACGAGTTTCATAATGATTCAGACTTGCGCATTGTCGCAAAAAGGCCACGCGAGACGGCGAGGATGACGTGCATAAGTAATCAGGCTACGGCCAAGTGACGAACTATGATTTCGCCATCGTGAATTTTAGAAATGGTGGGCATCCTTTCTAGGCAGCCGATGAAGAGCGAGCCTTGCGCAGCTGTATCTGAGCCTAGGAGTGGGGTGTGTTGGGGCCAAAGTTCCTGTTGCGGGCGGGCACACACCCATGAATCGTGCGTTGAGTCATCGGAGGAGAAGAGGCGCATCCAGGCGTGGGCTGTTCCGGTCACATTTTCTTTCCAAAGGATTCTACTCTTGGGCGGTTACGAGGACCCGGCGGGACATGATGAGGCAGGAAAAGCATGTTAGTTGGTTGGTCGAAACGGCGAGTGTGCGTGTACGACGAGGCAAGAAGAAAGAAAAACGGCTTTCGGCGTCCCAAAAGAGAAGGCCGCTTGGAATTTTCTACGGCGGTTGTAAGTGCTGTGGCTTTCTCAGGCTAGCATCTGCAGCCTGCCTGCAGGCACTGTTCCGTAGCAACACACACAACGGAGCTGGGTGCAGAAGCATGACGCAGCTTGGCCTGTCCGGCTGGCTCGGGCGGGCGCAACAGACCAAGACTCGGGCAGCGACGACGCCGTCTGACCAAACAGCACCGTATCAGAGAGGGGTGGTCGCGAGAAGGCTCCTGCTCGTATCTAGCTGGTTCTTTTGACATTGCCATCCGGCGTTCTTTCTTGGCTGAGGAATTACGGCATCCGTTGCCTGAAGCGGGTCGGCTGTTCGATATCGGAACCCATGATTTGAGGCTATTGCCACAGTCCAGCCTGAGGCAGCAAGCGGACTATTATGGTGTTTCTGGAGGGCCTTGGCTCACAGTTGCCCCTCTACGGGGGGGGTAGGTGCAAGACAAATCGAACTGGTGGACGCAGCAGGGTCCGGCTGGCGCCCAGGCAAGCCAAGTGCGCACTTTCGTCCAGCAGCGATCTCTGACACGGCCCAAGCCACGGTACTGTGGCTGTAAGTGAGGCAGGGGAATTCACTGCCTCACTCTCCTGTTTCAACGGCGGGAAAGTGTAAAAATAGCACGTCTTGGTATTTCGGAAAGGGCAAGAAATGGGAATACTGCTGCATATCATTATCTATGGTACTTCCATAGTTACGCACACTCACGACAGATTAGATTAGAGCATGGCTATTCTGTTTTGTAAAAAATAATCTCTGTTCAACGCGTTTGCGGCCTTGTGTTGCATGGGCCAGCGAGCGCCCTCGCACACTGACACACATAAACACGTATAGCATTTTTCGGGGATGCAGTGAAAGCCCAGGGCCGTGCCGGAAAAGTTTACCATGCGCCGCAGGCTAACATCACATCGTCAAAAGTCAAAAAGCCAAGAAGAAATCAAATCAAAAGACTGTCAGTCTTTTGCTTGGCCATGCTGCTCAACTCTACTGCAACCAGCTTTCCATTATCGGAGAAGGGGGTGGAGAGAGGGCAGACCCGATGCGGCAGGCGGTGAGAGAATGGAGCGGGGCGGGATGGGTGATCGAACATGGCAAATCAGCCACTCGCGGTTCACGCAGTCGATATTACTAACAGTGGGCTGTTGATTCATCGCCGGTCGGCCTTTTTGTGTAAGAAGAAGCCTCGGCGACGGCCGCACCGAAAGAAGATGACGAGCCTCGTGCTGACCCAAGACAACTCGTTTCCGACGTATTTCGCTATTGGTAAGACGATGGAAAGCACCAGACCCGAGGCTGAAAGAAAAAAGGACAGCAAAAGCCTGGAACTGGCGATTTGCACCGCAATAGTTTAATTGGGCGAATTATACAGGGTAGCCTACTCTGTGGCAAATTACAGGGGGATGCGCCAGCGATGCAGGCAAAGCAGGCAGGCTGGTCTGTTCTCATCGGAATTCTGCCAGGCCGAGTGCTCGGTACATGGTACATGGAAAAGGTTTATATCCTCAGGCATCAAAGCCCGGAATTCATGGAACGGACGCCCGCGAATCTGGCTTGCCACGCATGTACCATGACGGAGAGGGCGAGCAGGGGGGCGGACGGTACGAGGAATAAATTTTATTTTCCCGGTACGTACGCCAAGCCAAACGCAGTGTGCAGGAAAAAAGGTGTGAGAGAGCAAGGCATGTAGTCGGTACGAAAGGCAGTCTGCAAACCACTGATGTCAGGAAAGCTCCAACGCCGTGCCGCGATTCATCCATGCCTTGCAGTCTTACAGAACCCCTCCCTCGCCCACACGTGTCTCTGGAATAGTGACGACGCGATCGAGGCCACGGTTTTGATGGCTCACGAAAACTGCAGCAACGTGTTACGATGTAGTCTTGCGGGGAATCCCCAGGGTTAATTATCCATCCTTGAACGCAAAAAGAGGAGTGATCTCGCCACTTTGCGGGAACGACGGGCGCAAAAGAGTAATGCCAAGTGGGCATTTGGATTTCCGGGACCTGGGCCCTGCCCATCGTTCTTTTCTCGGCTTTCTCTATTTTGTCTTTGGCTTGGTCGCCCTCTCCGCCACCCATTTCAGCGGCCCAAATAATAAGAGACACACTAACAGCCTGGTCTGGCCCCTCCGACCTCAACAACTGGGTCTTGCACTCGGTAGTGGGCGATTGGGTGGCTGATGCAATGCCGGGTGCTGGTAAGGAACCCGTGGATTATTATGCGGCACAACGTGGAAAAAAGGCAGCAAATAGGGAGAGCGCGGGCGCGGAGGTGCAAAGCTTGTATAGTGGTGTGGTGGTGATTTCTTCTTGTCGTGCCACCCTTTTCAAGTATCGAATACTAGAAATGCAAGCCACGGGGGGCGCGCGCATTCTTGAAAAGGCAGAGGCAAAGAGGCAAAGAGGCAGAAGAGGCAGAAGAAAGACCTGCGCCACAGGCAACCACGGACCAGAACAGGTACCAGCTACATTTGGCCAACCTCGCAGAGGCCCTCAGACTTGTTCTCGCAGCCACGCCCAAAAGGCCGCGCCCCACTCGGCCGGCGGAGCCACCTGGGCTCGCCGTAGCCAATCGAGTGGCGGCGGGCAGCGGCGCTAGTCTGTTTTGGTGGGCAGCGCCGTAGCGAGTTGAATCAAGGGGAGTCTGGCGGTTCCCCCCCTCTCTGGTCTCTCTGTGGTCTGAGTGCTCTCTGCTGCCCATCATCTCCAGCGCCGGCCGTACCAGGTACTTGATGTACCTCTACCGCCATTCCGTCATACCAACGGTACCTTGGGTGCCCCCCAGCCTTTGTCATTCTCGCTCGCTCTGTCGATTCCTCAAAACTAAGCCGTGACCCTCGCCGTGACTCTTCGTTTCCCTCTTCCCATCGAACCGCAAAGCCGTCGCGATGAAGTTCGAACTCGCCCTGTAAACGACCAGCGACTCCTCGAAGTCTGCTTTGGTTACTCTCTCCACTCCACGGCTCATTTTACTCTTGATAATATCGACATTTATTTTGTTATTTTTGTACAACTTTTTCTCTTTACGACCGTCCTTTCGAACACCACCACCACCGCTTCGCCCGTCGACTTTTGACCCGTCGACCACCACGACCGCCGCAGCGACATTCACTTGTACCTTGCGACCGCACCGGAAAACGAAAAAAACTCTGCAAACGCGCGCAGCTGCCATCAAACGAAGCATCACCGCTTTCCTCACACACTCGATACGAACAAACGGAAAATACAGCGTTGCCTTGAAATCCCGATTTTTGGCCGCCTACTTGTCCCTCAGTCATACCGACGACAAACACGCCAGATTCAGAGCGAACGCTTCCTACAGTGTTACTCATACTTTTTTTTTCCCGCTACCACACCACTACCACGCCACCAGCAGCCCAACCTCAGGTGCCTGCTGTCATCTTCTGCCTGCAGAACCCCCCTCCCCCTAGGACCCTCCCCCAGGACCCCCCTAGGCTCCCTCCGAAACCGCCTGTGGCCCACTGCCCAGCTCTCTGCCTGCTGCGCTGAACCGCCCGCGTGGCCACTGTCCCGCTGCTCGCTGCCTCTTTCGCCACCCGTGCAAAGAGTCACACAGCCGCCTCCGATACCCACACACCACCCGCGCCTCCCAGGCTGTCACCATCGGCCTCGCCTCGCCTTGGGCTACGGTAAAAAGAGTCACATCGCAACCCGTTCCTTCCCCTCCGTTAAATATCTTCTCGGTCGGCGCTCTACCCCCCTTGCAGCCGCACATCACCTATCCGTACCTGCATATCACCAACGGTCGCGTCTTCACCACCACCGCACCCACGCTTCCGACTCACCACTCCCTCGCCACTCTACCTCGACTCCAACCAAGCGCTTCATGACCACCGTCTGACTCCAACACTTCCACGTCACTTCTCTCTCCAACAAATGGTTGACTTGATTTAAGCAGTCTTCCATCACCACCAACCCCTCATTTCTTCAGATTATACAGTCTTGTCGAAATGCCTTTTGCGTCCTACACAACTATCCCAGTCGCCGTCTCTGCCTCGTCTACCGGTTCCATCGTCAGTGTGAAGAAAGCCTTTGCTGGCCCTACAATCTAGCTTCCTCTTCTCTCTCACACGCCCCGGACATTAGCTCTTGTCAAACAGCATACTTCTTTGCTTTGACAACCGCTAGCTCTACTTCGATACGGTAACTTCCAACACTTTGCTCAACGGTAATTCACGATTCGTCTCCGGCTTGACACAGCCAGACGGCGACTGGAATAACACTATACACGGCTTGAAACCAACACACACACCTTTCAAGCCTCCGCCATAATATTATATACACATCCTTCAAGATGCAGGCCGACAACACCATCTCCCCGACCTACGTCTCCCAATATGCCACCTACAACAACATCCTGACCTCGTCTGTCTCGACCACCAACTCCACCTGGTCTGACACGGCTTCTCAATCCTCCGACGACACCTCCATCTCCTCCACCTCCGACTCCGACTCTTGCGACTACTACCGCAAGCAGGCGGCTGCCCAGGCGATCAACTACCGCTCTGCCCCCGGCCAGACCGTCGCTGCCGACGCTCTCCCCAAGGAGCTGCGCCAGAACCCCCGCCGCTCCGGCCCCGGAGCCCGCGCGCGAACCGCTTGCCCTCCCGCGCTTGTCCGACAGTGCGACCGCAAGGTCAACTTTGTCGACTCTCTTGTTGGTATGTTTTTGTGCAACTCTACTTTTTACAGCAGCTTTCCAGAATGCGTCTCTCACACTCTTGCCCACATAGACTCGTCGACGCAAATCGTCGAGGCAATCTGGCCCCTTTCGTCAGCGGCATGCCGCTCCGAGCTCGGTAGCAAGGCAGTTCTGCCTCTGCGCACCTTTATCCAGGAGACTCTCCGCCGCTCGCGCACCAGCTACTCGACCCTCCAGGTCGCGCTGTATTATCTTATTCTTATCAAGCCCCATGTCCCCAAGCACAACTTCACCATGGAGCAGCCCGAGGATCGCCATGCCGACCGCGCCCTTCAGTGCGGCCGTCGCATGTTCCTCGCCGCCTTGATTCTCGCCTCCAAGTACCTCCAGGACCGCAACTACTCTGCGCGCGCCTGGAGCAAGATTTCTGGCCTCAACACCAACGAAATTAACCAGAACGAAATCTCCTTCCTCCTCGCTGTCAACTGGAAGCTGCACATTGCCGACGACGTTTTCCAGCGCTGGACCGAGATCGTTCTCAAGTACACCCCTCCTCCCTCGCCTCCCTCGCCCGGTTCTACCCAGACCGTGTCGCAGCAGAGCCTCGAGTGGAGGAACCTGATTCTCCGACTCAACCCGGAGCTGACCAACATTGATGGTCTTTTCCCTCAGGCGAGCGCCAAGCGCAGTGACCTCTGCGCTCTCTCCCCCCGCAGCATCCTCAACCCCCCCTCGGATGTTCGCGCCGCCATCGACAGTGCTATCGATGTCACCCCCAAGGCCTTCACCTCGGCCCCCATCGAGGCCCTGGCCACCCCGGTTTTCTCTGCCGGCCGTCTTGCGCCCTCTCTTGGTCTTCTGCCTACTCCTCGTCTGACTCCTCAGACCAACGGACTCTGCACTCCTGCCGTGGGTGCCGGTTCCTACAAGAAGCCCAGTGCCATGTGCCTCGCCATGGCCCGGGCCAACTCGGTCAGCAGCACCCAGCACCTCGACCGTCTCCCCCTCTCGGTGACTTCGTCTCCCCAGAGCTACTGCCCTGCCCGCCGTTCCTCTCTCGCCAACTCTGTCTCCTCTGCCTCGTCCCCCGAGTCCATGATTTCGGATGTCTCTCGCTCTTCTCGCTCTTCTTCCATCTCTTCCGTCTCGTCCCTCGCTAGCGCGACCCTCAACTCCAAGTTGGTGGCTTCGTCGCGATTCCGTGCGGCCAAGACGATGAATGAGAGAAGCTGCCTGAAGCCGACTGTTCCCTCCGTCCCCGAGGACTTTGACGAGCACGTCTTTTCGTCGTCGCCCGAATCGTACACCGGCCCGGTTACGAAGCTCGGCGGCCTGTCTCTTGACACGCCCCTGGCTAGACGCGAAGAGGACCTCGAAGAGATGGCCAGAGACCCTGTCTGTGACGCCGCCCGCGCCCTCCAGGATCTCCACAACCAGGATCTGCACTCCGCTGAGTCTACGCCCATTGCGCGCGTCAGCCGCAAGCGTACTCGCCCTGCTCTCATGGACGACTGCCTCCAGGAGAACGTCCGCCACCTCCTCCACGACACCTACCCCGCCCCCGAGGCCACATGGAACACGGCCGCCTCTCGCAAGAGAGTGTGCTGCTCTACCGAAGCCGCCACCGGCTTCCAGGCCGCCAACCCTCGCTCGGTCCTTAACCAAGGCCAGGGCATCTGGGACGGCATCCTGAACTAGAGCTTGATAAGATGCTTTACTATAATACCAGCCATGGTGCATACAAATGCTGAAAGGTTATGTGCTGTGCGACAGCCATTTACCCCACCATCTGACTCGGCATCCTTCTTATCTATTCCCTTTGTTCCTGATACAACACTTTCTTGTTACACTTTGTTTTGATTTTTGGGGTGGAGAACGGAGTCATGGCAACCCGGTGCTTTTTTGCGATACCACAACGCCTTGGTGAAATTCCTTTTCTTTTCTCATTCACGAAGCGCGTTGATAGACTTGGGGGCGCGTTTCCTGCGCACCACCAGGCCGCCCACGGTTTCCCGTTGTGACCGAACCAAAAAAGCGCACAAAAATTAATAATTGCATACATCGTCCAAGGATCCGGACGTGATACAGGATGATGATTAGCGATGACTAGTTTCGTTGAAAAAGGGGACGAATTAGAGAGTCGTTGATACTGTACGAATATAGACGATTGGCTTTCCACTTGCTTTCCACTTCACTGTGACTGTTTCCTTAAATTCATAACGTGGACCTTTTGGGTTTGCATGCGCTGCCAGTCTAACATTACGCAATATTATATTAATTACATGTCTCAACCACTATTTCATTGACGTCTACCATTGATTTTCTCACTGCTGCGCTTCTAAATAAATTCCATTATGAATTGTTTGTTTACTGACTACCTCTTCTCTACCGCCGTCTCCAAGACGGCCCATTCATCCTTTTCACTATCCAGACAGCACAGCGCATCCAGCGGCATCGTCAGCATCGGATCCGTATGCCCGACGTCCACGCCCGCCAAGATGGGGAACTCGTACCCCTCCGTCACCTCCAGCACCATGGCCTCCCACTCGGCCGTCTCCGCCGCCGTGTGGCGGTACGGCCGCCCGAGCACCACGCCCGCCACGCCGTCCCAGACGCCGCGCGTGCCCAGGTCGCCGAGGTTCCAGCGCGCCAGCTCCAGCGGCCACGGGCCCGGCGCCTCGGCCACGCCCTCGGGCAGCTCGAGCAGCAGGATCCGCCCGCGGTAGTCGACGGCCCACGGCGTGCCGAACAGCTGCAGCACGCTCGGCAGGCAGCCGCCAAAGACGCGGCCCTCGACGCGCGGACCGCGGCGCAGCCATTTCCAGCCGGTGCTGGGCGTGAGCGTGCGCGCGCGCAGGTTGGCGGGCTCGCCACCGAAATCGAGGAATTCATCCGTGTAGTCGGCCGCGCGGGGCAGCGCACCCACCACGGCCGGTGCTACGTCACCGTCCTGCACCAGCGTGGACAGGAAGTGCGTCCACGTAAAGTCCAGCGGCGCCGGGTACTCGGCGAGCTGCGTAATGGCCGACGGCCCGTAAAAGGTGCGCAGCCCGGCGCCCGTGAGCAGTGCGTGGTGCAGCAGCGTAATGTCCGAGCTGCCGACAAAGATCTTTGGGTTCTTGCGGAGAAGAGCGTAGTCGAGGTGCGGGAGGAGCTCGTTGGCAGACAGCCCGCCGATGCAGCAGACGACGGCGCGCACGGCGGGGTCGGCAAAGGCGGCGTGCAGCTCGTCGGCGCGGGCGCGGACCGAAGCGCGGTAGGAGTCGGGCAGGGTAGGCGTATAAATGATATGGATGTGGAAGCCGGCGGCTTCGAGAAAGGCGCGCGCGCGGGCGACGCGAAGGGGGAAAATATGGTTGATGCGTGATGAGGGCGCGACAAAGGCAATGGTGTCGCCGCGCCGGAGGGCGGGGGGCTTGGTGGAGGTCATGGCTGAATCAAATTCAATACTTCTAAAGACGCTCAGTTCTTTATGAGAAGAATAAAATGTTACGGCTTGGAGTGGTGAGTGTTGGGTAGGGATGATGGTGGACTTCTTATATGTCGGCTGAAGCTGAGTCTGTGTGACTAATAAGTCGAAGCTGAAAACCGGCCTATGCAGCTGTAATCGGAGGACTTACACGAGCAGTGGGAGTCATGGAATATCCGCTAGTAAGCATATTTGAAACTACCAAATCCAAACTAAGCTAAAACTATCGTACGCAATGCGCAACTTGGTATCATATAATCAAAAACCCTCGTTCTGCACGCACAGCGGCCGTCCTTGTCCGTCTCAGCTCGATGCGCCGCCCGCCGCGATCGCCGCCCTCCTCCTCCGTCCCTTTTCATAAATCGCCAGCACCGTCGCCGTCACCATGACATCAAACTCTCTTCCATAGTCTGCGTTGATCTGCAGCACGCCGCACGAGCTCCAGCCGCGCTTCGCCGTAAACACGCCCACCACCCTCTCCTCCCCTCCATTTCCAATGACCTCGACCAGCTTCAGGTCGCGCATCGTCAGCGCCGACGACGCCATGCCGTCCGCGCTCACTTTATGCGTGCGCTTCCATACGAATGCTTTCCTGGTCCCGTCGGGGAGGGTCATGGACCATTCGTGGGCCGAGGCGTCGCGGGACGCGCGGTTCAGCTCCTCCCAGATGATATCCGGCGAAGACGAAGAAGGGTCGCCGAGCCCGATTTTGGCGTCGTGGGAGAGGCGCGGGAGGTGCGCGACGGCGACGACGGGGGAGGACGTGGAAGGGCCGGCGTGGAGGGTGAGGTTGGCCTTGGACTTGGAAAAGGCGGACTGGTCGACGTGGTAGAGAAGCTGGCCGTCGGGGGCGAGGACGGTGTAGTGGCGGCTGAAGGAGGGGCGATTGACCTTGAACTGACGCGGTGCCGACATTGTGCAAGGTGAGTGCGTTGTCTTGTGGTGATGTTTTCAATTGATGAAGGAGTTGAAATTGGTGATGATGGAGGCATGTATAAATAGGGAGATTTTCGGTGTGTTCCTTGGTTTGGGGAAGCACTAGCGTAAGCATTCCGTCGCGTTGCGAGAATACGGTGTATACGGCTGCGTGGAAGTGGTGGAGATCGACAGTGACGTGATGTGCAATGAACAACTCAACTCAACCCGGAGGTGAGGACAATGTGCACTACATACGTAGTGATATATATTGCGGACTATGCTCGATCTCTATGGTGAGTAATTGAACAATTGAGACAGCTGGTTTACTGCAGGTTGGTGGTGCGGCTGTATCAATGGTCAAGTATTAATATAGTAAGAGGAAACGGCAGCACAGTATCACGGCAAATGGCCATTACTTTTAAGAAGAAGGGTAATCAAAGAACCTGGCAAAATATGTCTTCCTGCTACACACTTCCCACGACTCCGGTCTGTCTTCTGCGATGTTGTAGATCGACGGAGGCGATGGAGCTACCCGGCTTGGCTCCTCCAGCGTCGCACATCCACCGAATTTATGCAAAGTAATCGTGGTACTGTATTGTTATGCGGGAGTGTAGTGTAGGCTGGAAAGTACTGGCACTTAGCTCTGGTGGGGGGTTATCGGAATTACCTGAAGGCAACGTAGAGGCGGGTCGGGAAACTGGTCCAAAAATGGGTCAAGAAACGGATCAAGAACCACAAGCAAGAGCCGCTTTTACGGCACGTGTAAGAGCGAAAAGTCCCGTACATGCAACATTGCAACTACGCTACGTGAGTATGTTATGATGTCTGATCGAGTATGTATTTGGCATCTAGTAATATCAATAGTAGATCGCTGTTGAGACATTTTTTCTGAAGACACCCTCAGCGATTTAGCAGATGCCCGGCTACGCTTTGGTCGCCGGCCGGTCAGTCACCTGGTGGCGAGCATTTGAGACAAGTGCCTCCTCCATTGCAGACCCGTCAAAGCCCTTGAGCATGTTGCAGATTTTTTAGCATGGGAGGCACAGGTAGCCACGCGGCATCTACAAGTGTAGCAGAAAGTGTGGGCAGCAGGTCGGTGAAGGTGGCAGCAGCAGGCTGGGTGTTTTTCATCTCGTGGCACGACTGTGTGCAGTGCAGATGGCTGAGCAGCGTGAGAGATCCTGAGAGCCAAGGAGTTGGGGTTCGAGCATATTTCGAAGAAACCGGGTTGCCACAAAATCGGTGGTAACGTCACTAGAGCCTCAGCGTACAATGCAGTCGATTAGATGCCAGTTGAGAAGTTGCATGAGTGAAGAGGCCAGCGCAGAGGGACGCGACAAATTTCTGAACACCTGGTCGAGGATGGCGTAGCATTGAAAAGAAAAATGCCAGGCTGGCCGCGAGAGGCTGTTTCGCTGGGCGACAGCCCAGCACAGCCCGGCCGTCTGGCGGTCCGGGGTGTTGACATCCAGCCAAGTCCCAGCACTGTCTCATTCTAAGATCAACATGTCTAACCATGATAAAGTGCCAATGGCGGCGATGTTAGAGAACCTGGTGGGGCCAGTGTCTCTAACATTCCTTACTCGTTACCATAAACCTAACGTGGTCCACGCCTGCCCACTGTTCATCTCGTATGATTGGTTGAAAGCGCTGGGACAACTTGTATTCAAAGCCTCATTGACTCCCAAATGAATCTATCACAGGCAAAAAGGTTTCAGCTGAGCATATTCACCTGCCACGATATTGCTGGTGTCATGGCGGATCAGGCCTGTAACAATTATCAGTGAAGGTCAGAATACGGTGGTGGCGTTCATCATCGGAATATCGTGCACCCTTACACCCTTGATGTGGCGTATGCGTGCTGCCAGTTTATTTCCGTCCCAGCTTTCTACACGACGCCGTATAACCAACTTGCAGTACCGGTAGACTGGGCGAGACCTCGCTGCAGCCCGAGCCCCGCATGCGTTGAAACGGCAGCGGTGTCTCAAAGACATTCGTCTGAACCTATACCGAGTACAACGTTGGGCGTCGACACCGTTACCATGCGCACGACCTTACTGACGCATTAGGCTGCTTCCATCCACAAATCGACACATTTACTTCCCCATCTTCTTTCATCGGTCGCATCGACATCATCTAGGCTAGTGAGTGCGCATATTTACCATATGCGAAAGCCACTCGCACTGTGGAAGTGGTAGCTGATTGAGGCTGCGAGAACAGGCTCTGGAGAATTATTTCCAAGGGCCAGACGAACGACAGAGGCGCCACTAGATAACGCTGCTACTGCCTGCAGAACAGCATGCTACGAAGCATATCCGGCTCCGATTTTCTTGTCGACGTCGATGGCGGGACGAATCGTGTCCAGTAGAGTTCGCCACCCATGTCTTTCAGCTCGTCCAGACAGCCGAGGCCCCGCAGATCATCGCCCCTGCTCAGCTGTGACCTTGACACTTCAGCACCACCCCGCTGACCGTTTCTCGGTGGAACTCGATCGGCCCTTCCGTTCTGTCACTAGTCGCGCCGTTTCAAGCGTTGTGGTGCTGCAGCCATGCCTCCCCTCGGTAAGGCTCCAAGGAGGCGCTCGCCCATGAACCAGGTCGTACAAAAAGGTACATTGAGGTGCGGGATATAATCCTTGTTTTGCTGTATTCGTAGGTATTTGTGGACGCGGGTGTTGCGTCTTTCTGCCAAGGGATACCACCGAACATGAAGTGGCACAAATACATAGCATCACCATTGGCCATTATCCTTGCGAGTGACCACGGTGGAGCCATACCACAGAGGAGGGGATTCATCTCATTAGCTAGGCATACAGTCAGCTAGATGAGACACAACTACTTAACCTAGCACGGAATACCCGCCTTCCGAACGGGTTGTCTCTCATTGATGGTACCAACAAGCAGTTCGGCAATTGCTGCGCCAAAGACGTTCGCTGCCATACTCTATCTACACCGACTGTCGCGTTTGCTAGTAGATTTTCCCTCTCTCTTTATATTGCTTCTTCAGGTTGAACTAACCAGGTCTGTTTTTTTTTATTTGGAGAGTCTTGGCCGACCTACACAATGCGAACACGATCTCTCGACCTTGGAGTCGGCGGCAAGTACGTTGAATCGACCAATTGCCTTGATCTCCCAGTCTGCACTGAGTGTCACCGACGGAAGCAGCGGGTTCGTGCCTGACCGAATACACGGCAAGTCATTCTCGGGCAAGTTTACTGACGCAGCAATATAGTGCACAAGACAGTGGCCCTGTCATCACTGTCAGAAGCGAAAAATCGCAGACCAATGCAGATTCATGCGGCCGTCCAATGACACATTCGGAAATGCAACCAGACGGCGAAGCTTCTCATGCGATCAGGATGCCTTACAAATAGCTTCCGAACGGGAGGACTTTGACGGTTTTAAGATCATTGGGTACATGAATACCGACGTTTTCTGCTCCATACCCTCCACAAACAAAGTACGTGGAAGCTCTGCCAAGTATTCTCTCTGTTTTCTTGGCCCCTAGCAACGTTACTACGTATGACTTCTGTCGTGTAGTGCATAACATGATGCTCGCAATTATCATGGCATCGCTAACTAAGATGTGGTGTTCTCTACTTGCAGATGAAAGACAATTTCGCCACTGAACCATGTCTCGGAATGGCTGAGAGCTGCCCTCAGTTTCAGCGTGCTCTGCAATTACTACATTCACGCATCACAACCGGTATGCCTTGAATGCCCCTTGGAGCTGTACGACGTACTAAGCCGCCAAGACATGCTCATCCAGAACTATCTCGCTTACTTTAACTTCCATTCTTACGTTATATACCCGCGAGCTTTCTTGGACCAATATTGCGACTGGTGGGCTAATCGACGTGCGAATGAGGCTCTCGCACTGCCATGGACCTGCTTGTTATTAACGGTGTGTGCTTTCTCGATGCAACATTCTCAGCACCAATTACGGCACAGGCTAGAGGTCGAACTGGGTGAACGACACGAGACCCTATCATATAAATATCACCGTGCTGCCCTGGAACTGCACGATGCAATATCAATAAGGAATTGGGACATCAGCAGCATGCAAATGCTCATGCACTCCTGTTTGTGGTACCAGTACAAAGCCCAATTCGTTCAGGCATGGCACACCTTGAATATCGCCATTCGTCTGGCGCAAGAACTTGGTGAGCGGCCTCCAGAAGACGCAATAATGACATACTGACAGATGAAGGGGTCGACCGGAAGGAAGCGGCAAGTACATTTTCAGAATTTGAAAGCGAAATGCACCGGCGTTTATGGTGTCTTCTGGATAACTGGGATTGGTTAGTTGATTCCTCACATCCGTGGCTTTGAGCTCTAAGATTAACCGGTTAGCACAGGCAAATTTCATCTGTCCTCTCCCGACCTCTCATCATCGATCGTTCCGCATGCGGTGTCGACCAGCCTAGCCTTGTCCTCGAGGGTTATCCCGTTTCTCCTCTACTATATCTGAAGCTTCAGTCTTTGTTGGTCAGCCGCCTGTCTCGTCAATTCGGAGCAGTTGACAATCCGATAGACCCGCGCCTTATCGAAGGATACTTGGAAGTGGTTCAAGAATGGATGAGTTCGTTTCCTACTCAGCTCGATGCACACAACCCGGACACATCACTCGATTGGATATGCGAATGGATACCACTTCACCGAGGCATTTTGCAATGCGCAGGCTACCAGATGATGTTGCGTCCCTTCCGTCCGTATTTGACCCGCAACATGACCCTGCAGTCGGCCCTGTTTGAGTTACAGCTCCGTGCTCAAGGCGTCGATCACGGAATTAGGGCCCTTAACTCTCTCATCGCTCTGCTCAACAGAATCTGTCCCGGAGACGTTTTGTTTCAACCTACGCTATTTTCTCTTTTTGATATATCTTTAACGCTGTGTTCAACCATTATTCACGATGAAGACGGCGGCTTGCGCAGATCCAATGACATATGGGATGCAGTGCAGGATAGCGTTGCTGTGCTAAGGAGGCTGGCTCATAGCACCTGGACCGCGCAGGAATTGCTGAAAATCGTTACGCGTGCTACACATCGTATCAATGTCGTCTCTGAGATGGCCTGGTATTGGTCCATGGATGAGGCATGGAATGAGGCTCGACTAGCTGACGTAGAAACGAACGTCTTCGCATTAGCATAGAAAACAAGAAAGCGCATAGAAACTGGAATTGGTTGAGATGCGGCGGAAGCAGAAACACGATCAAGCGAACAGTGATGGTATGTTGCTGCGGCTGATGAACGTCGAGATCGCAAATCAGGAGCCGTGCTATCAATGGCGGCTTGCTACCGAAAACAAAGGTGCGCGTGTTGTCTTCCGGGTCCAGCGCCGAGCCTCCCAGCCAGGCGTCTTTGGAGGCTCCCCCATCTATCGCCGTCGGACCATTACCAACCTTACGGTCTACGATGACTACACATCGGCTACGGATTCTAAAAATCGGCGTGGGCGGTACAAACAGCAAGGAAACGGATACGCCAAGGCAGCAGACACTTAGAGGTGCGATGTCATGGCGTACGGTACTACACGGCATCATCGCCCTGAACGCTGCGTACATTTCCTGGCAGGAGCAGCACTCTGGATAACCCTAATTGCCTTGTCATCGCTCCTCACACAACTACCGAGTCCAATGCCAACGCGAAGTGAGCAGAAGGTTCGAACTTGGCTGGCTTGCTCGTTCAAACGAATACGATCTCAGAAACCTTCCCGGAAGAGCCGGTTCTCAGGATACACGCGACGGATGTTTCCGCCTTTTCACGCAATCACAGCATCATGCGACCCATCAGCAGGCTGCAATGGCATTTTCGCCAGGATCATTGCGACAGTTGCAGTCGGCTGTTGCGTTGGACGCCTGAGTGTGCCTTGCTCCGTGTCTTTTGTGGCGGTCTTGTGAGGTCAAAGACAGTGAGCTCGTGTCAGATCCTGGAAGAACAAGGCGGCATTCGCCCTGCTGGTATGAGGGCTATGGTTTGTTCCGTCGCTTTGCTGTCTTCAAGTATGAATTGAGGGTGCCTGGCTGTAGTTAATGGCGTGGAGAATAGCGGAGGAGTCATGATATCGACTGTCGGTTGTATATAGAATCCGGTTGCAGATGCCGTGAAGTGAGCGGCAAGTCTGCGCAAGAGCAACCAGCGAGGCTCTTGGGTAGAAACGCCAAAACTATTAATCCGGATGCCGTTTAACGCGTGAGCGTTAGCGTTACTGCGCAACAGCGGCGCCAGCAGACCTATCAAAACGTTTAATGACCAATTATCGAGAGGCGCAAAGACAGGTTCCAAATGTAAAATGAGACATAGTATTCTACTGAGTGTAAATAGTATCTAGGCTTATTTGAGCAACACTGAGGCTTGCCGGTAGTCTAAGTCATCGGCCAGCCCGAAAGGACTAGACCAAGTTGTCCATTTATACAACTCGCTAACAAACGTGGCTGGTAGGCTGCCTGTCATATTTACAGCTACCCTTGTTAACGCAGTCATCTTGGCTTCTCGCACAACGCAGATGAATCGCCTTGAAATCGTATCCATCTGTCCACAGCCCACGACACATCCCCTTGTTCGAGTAACCATACCCGAACCACTTGCCGGTACACCCAGGCTGCTCCCAGTAGCTAAGCTGCACCTCGCCGTCAGGACAGAGGCCGTCGGCATCTATCTCCAGCGACCCAACCTGGCAATCCGTGTTCATACAGTAGCCCTCGTTCATCCGGACGGCGACGTTGTTGTGGACGTCACCCGAGCATCCCGTGTGGTAGCGCGACTTGAGAGAGAAGGCGGCGATCCCAACGCAAGCGTAGGCGTCCGCCCACATGCCTGTGCACTTGTTCCCGATCTGGGGGTTCCATTTCGCAAAGTCTTTCTGGGAGATGCCCTGGTAAGAGGTGATTTGATCGCAAGTGTTGCCCTTGCTAACGTAGTGGAACTTGACACAGTTGGATACCATGCCGGGCTGCGTGGGCTGCGGAGTGGGAATGCCGTTGCTGGTCGGCCGAGTAGCAGTCGAAGTCGTTGACGTGGTGGTCGTGGTGGTGCCTCCAATGACACCGACACAGGCATATGTGTCTGCCCACAGGCCTGTGCATTGCTGCCCAACCTGGGGGTTCCATTTCGCAAAGTCTTTCTGGGAGATGCGCTGGTAAGAGGTGACTTGGTCGCACGAGTCACCCTTGCTGATATAATGGAACTTGTTGCAGTTGTCGACCATGTTGGGCTGCGTAGGAGAAGGTGTCGCAATGCCGTTGCCAGGAGCCGTGGTGGTGGTGGTGGTAGACGTAGTAGTCGCAGGGACAGAGCCGATGACGCCCACGCAAGCGTACGTCTTGGCCCAGAGTCCAGTACACTGCGTGCCTACCTTGGGGTTCCAGATGGTCAGGTCGGCGACACTAATCTGATTGGCAGCGGCAATCTCAGCGCAAGACTCGCCCTCCTTGACAAAGTGAAACTTGTTGCAGTTGTCCACCATGCTAGGTTGCGTAGGTGAGGGCGTGGTGATGCCATTGCCGGGTGCGGTGGTGGTTGTTGGCTGCGGCTGCGTCGTGGTGCTGCGTGGCAGGCCATAGTTGACTTCGACGCAGTAGGAGTTGCCAATAGTCATACCACTGCAGTCATTCTTGACGAGGGGGTTCTATAATGATCTTTGTTAGCGTATTCTTCTTTGTTGGTACAAGTCCTTTGAGCGTCATGGCTAGGACGGCTTACCCATTCACGGAAATCCTCAAGCTTGAAGCTCCAGGCCGCCTGCAGGCTTTCGCACGTAACAGACTCATCCGTCTTTTGTTCCCAGTACGTGCAGTCAGATGCGGTGCCGGGATCGACCTTACCCTCTGGCGTCTCGCCGCGCTTGTCGCGGGATGAAGGAGCGGCCAAAACGGCGGGAACGGCAAACAGCAGCACGGATCGGATATGCATGGTGATGATCTTGACTGAAAGGGGACACTTCAAGCCATAAATGTACCTGAAAACTAACAAAAGGCAAGGTTCATTATAAAAAGAATTGCAACGTAATTGACTTATAGGTAGAGCTGAGACCCTGAATTACCTCTTCGAGTGGTTGGGTGGTATGGACCTTGGCGACGCTGAACGGCGGGTCTCCGAATATCCACCGGGAGCCTTGTCGGGATTGTCGGGCGGCGACGGTTGCAGAATTTTCCTTCGAAGCTTGATTTAAGCTCACTTGACCATTTTGCAAGGTTAGCACCGAGTCAGATACCATAAAATTTGCCAAGACTGCTTTTCGGAAAGAAGACGGTACCTGCATCTGGCGGTGGGCCTTCATGCCGGCAGATAGGAAACAAATTTCTTTAATTGCGCCAAGATGCACGATCCGCTGTATAAATGAAGTTTCGGGAATTAGTGAGGGCCCTTGCGGTTCCTGTGGAGTGTGCCGTCTTGAATGAAAGAGTGAGGCGATGTTAATGAAGGCCGTAACGGATTCAAAATGCGGTAAAAGGTGAATGGATATGCAATGAAGCTATCTTATTTTATAAGGTAGACTTTGTAAGAAAAGAAAATAAACCTTTTTTTCATTGCGAGCTTCAGTATACATGTAGGAGATCAATATTGAGATATGGTCACGACTCTAAGTAGACTACAGATGTCAAGACGACGCAGCCCGATGACTTTGGCGCAATAGGCTGCGCACTATTTCCCACCTTAATCCATCCTGGAGCGTAGTTGCTGTTCAGAATCTGTGAGTGCCAATTAGTTCTATTCTCCGACATGTATTGCTATCAAAGAAAACTAGTCGATTACAACTCTGATGGAAGGTCTAATATACAGGAGCATATGACACATTAATCATTCTACACGAACTAGCACGCCTTTTTCTCCCCTCTCCTCATACTTCACATTAGTCGCACCCTTTTCCAGAAGCGCCTTGAGTGCTTCAGCATACTCTGGATACATATGCAAACCAGCCACTATAGGCCATCCATTCGACGCTGACTTGGTACTGTCCGGCTCTGCCCCTGCATCGATAAGCCAACGTATCACGTCTGCCAGCTCTCGACGTCTTGCCTCCTTGCTCTTGTCGCAGCACTCAATCTCAAAGTCATCTTCGCAATCCACATCGCACGCATGGCCCAGCGCTTTCTGGATAGCCTTTTGCGAGTACGTATGCCCTCTTGTCAGGGTCTTGATCGTCTCGTGGTGCCAATTGTACGCTGCCCACGACAGAGCGGAGTCGTAGTCCCAGCTGGTGTTCCATCGCAGCATGTCCTCAACCATGTCGGCGTGTCCACACTGAGCAGCTACAGCAAGCCACTTGTTGCGAGGCATTCTGAAGCTACCGGGCCTTGGATCAGGGACATACTTTGTGGCCTCCCACATTCTCTTGACTAGCTCTAGCAAGTGCTTGTGTATAGCGCGGTACGGAGCCTCGGCCACTCCGCCAAGGTAGTTGTCGATCTGCGCCAGGTCTGCTCCTGCGCTCATGAGAAGCGCAGCAGCGGCTTCGTTTCCAGCATCAATAGCGAGATAAAGCCAGAGCGTTAGCTGCCTCTCATCTTCTGGGATAGCCTCGATGGCTTGTCTCAGTTTCTCATTATCCCTTTGTAGAATGCTCTGCCAGATCGCCTGGTGGACTTGCTCCGCGAATATCCCGATGCTGTCAAAGTGAGTTTCCGTCTCCTCGTCCCACCACTCCTCCTGAACAGCTGCAACAAGCGGAATCTCTCGGTGCATGACAGGCAAGTGGTGAAAGGGGGCCTGTCTTCGGATAGCACCGGCGCGGAAAGGCACGCGTCCACTTGGCACTCGCGGTCGGAAAACAGAAGCACCACCTCTGCCCAGACGCTGAAGCCACCGAGTCGACATTTGTTGTTGTTTGAGTTCACAATGGGAGATTTTAGCGAATGAGCGATTTTTTTCTTCTTGAAATGAATATAGACATGCAATAAAGTCCGTTGCCAAGGCTGGGCACCGAAATGTGGCTGGCCCATTATCGAGTGGACATATTTCTAGAGTCGACCGCGCGGGCCATGCTACCCGAAAGCACACATCGAATCACCAAATCTCTTCCCAGCCACTGGGCGCGAGCCGCGCTTTATGGGTTCCGGCCAAGTGGAATGTCTTGGCCTAGTCTAAGGTGCAAGCAGACGAGATTAATTCAACTCCATTCCATTCAATTCAATCTCTTTTCAGGATGCTTAGGACAAAACGACCCGCTTTGCTGCACGTCCTTGGCAAGAGGCTTATGGTATCTAATTCGGCGCGAACCTGCAAAATGGTCAAGCGAGATAAATCAAGCTTCGGGGGAAAATTCTGCCAACCGTGCAGCCCGACAATCCCGACAACGCTCCCGGCCGGTGGATATTCGGAGACCCGCCTTTCAGCGGTTAAGTGACTCTGTACGAGCTTGCTATAGGTCTTTATAGCTTATTATTATTTTCTTCTAAGCTACTTCATAGTGTAAATAAAAGTGCAATTCTATACATTGAAAGTGTGGGAAGTGTAAGGCTTTAATATAGGTAATACGTATCACGGGCACAAGTACCTTGTAACTGATGTTAACGGATGCTTAATACTAAGCTCTAGCTATGATTAACGTACGCTTAAAGTGGTACTAAGGCTATAATATATAAAGCTTATTAAACCCCTATTTATACTATTCAAAAACTCCATAGCTATCTTAGTGGAAGTAATAAAGAGACCTGCAGCAAGCTCGTGCAGAGTCACTTAATAACTAGTCTAAGCCACCACTGGCCGCATCGGGTTCAAGCAGTACCAAGTGCCCACCTCAAGCTTCTCGTCACACTCTACTTCCGTCTTGCCGAGCGATGGGTTCGCCTGTAGGAACACGTCGAGTGGGGTGGCCCGCTTCGATACAATCTGGGCGCAGTGGAGGCCCTCGTCAGCCTGGATGTACTTCCCGCACTTATCCGTAGTCTTGTCGGCCACCTTGCCGTCCTGAGGAGGGGCGGTCCACGAGTCAGCGTATCCGTCGCCGTTGCCGCCCTGACCGCCAATGTTGCCATTTCCAGTCGTGCTCGTGTCGGTGCCGTTGGTGTTGGGCTTGTACTCGCCACCGGGCTGCGTCACGCACACGACGTGGCCCCAGAAAGGCGCCCTGGTGTTCCAGAGGTTGGAGCAGGCCGTGTCCAGCGCCATGTTCCAGCGAATCAGCGTTTGCCAGGACACACCGACGCTGGTAGCAAAGCTGATGCAGTCAGCGTCGGCCTCGGTCACCTTTTGCACTTTGCACCTGCCGGGCAGGCAGAGCGAGGTGCCAGAGGGAATGGAACTGCAGTTGAGCAAGCGAGGGTTGTTAAAGTACAGCGTGGCTGCAGAAATGGATTGAGTGAGGGCAATAGAGTCGCACGTGTCTCCATCCTGGGACTCGTACAGGTCTTCAGGCTTGCCGCAGGAAGTCGTCTCGTTGGCAGGCAGAGTAGGCGTGATGGGATCGGTCGGGGTGTCAATATTGCACTCTATGAGACGTGTTAGTGGCAAGAAAAACTAGCAAGGATGAAGGAGCTAACTCTTGTTGACTTGAGCGAGCATGTTGGCAAAAAGCTCCTCGTACGCCGAATAAGGCGAGTCTCGCATCATGTTGAGCTTGCTCGCGTAGCACGTCTTGCAGAGCTCGTTCTCAGGCATATCGTCAATGTCTTCATACTTATCGTCAAGAGCGTCAATGACATCTATGCACTGAGTTAGTGACCTTGTTGAAATCTGATAGCATGTTTGGTACTTGCCGTTACAATAAGCTCCAGAAGCATCTTTCAGGCACGTCTCGTTCCATCCTGCGATGATGGAATCAATAAGAGACAAGACGGGATATCCAGGCATTAGGTTCGGGGTCGAACGGCACGCGCCCTGAATGCGTCTGCGAGCAGTGCTGAGTGCTCTCTCACAATTGGCAGAGCAGACACTGTCCATCACGTCCTTATCACCGAGGGAACCATGATATCTCCTGTCACCAAGATCTGCCACGTTCTCATCACAGGCAATCGGCTGCAGAAGGACGCCTTTGCAAGTTGGGTTCAGATTGGAGCTTTGCAGGGACTTCTCATCAGTTAGCTTGAAGCTTCTGCCATCTCGTGACTGAAGAGCCACGGCTGAAGAAATGAGAGATGCAATCTGTAGAGCGCGTAAATGCATTTCGGCTTGAGCAGTAGTAGTGAACAAAGGCAAGAGGTTGACCCAGCTGGAGACGATGCAGGAGTATACTATACCATATGCAGTTTATCTCTCTTTGAAGCACATGCCGAGTGACTGCCGAGCAGGCTGTCATCTAATTTCCATGAGATCCATCATTATACATATCGGCAAACAAAAAAACCCTTTCCTCAACAGGAACCCCGCTATGCCAAGCAGGCGGGCGAAATGGGGAGCAGGAGCCACCTCAAGGTAAGGCTATGCCGGTCCCCATCGATCCATAATAGACACTTGGACTTGGCGCAATATCCCATGCAAGGTGTCGCGTGCAGGGCTTGGCATATAGATGGAGTAATATTGAGTAAATGAAGCCGGCGGTGTCTATCGGGTTGTTGAAGAATTCCGCATTCTCGGCATCTCTGCTCGTATAAAGAGCGCTGCGAGTGGCAGACACCCAAGCTGCACCGTACAGCTTCTATACATGAAGCGTCGACAAGGATAATGAAGTCTCTCTGGGTTTCATTGGTGGCCGTGACTGCTTTGTTCGGCTTGTCAACGCAACAACAGTGCAGTTCCACGCAACTTTGCGAAGCGGGATGCTGCAGCAGTGCCGGTTTCTGTGGCTATGGCCCTGACTATTGCGGGTTCGCGCACTCACATTCTCCATTACGCAGTTCCAGCTTGCTGACACACTTATTATAGCAAAGGATGCCAAAGCACCTGTGATCGCAAGGCCGACTGCAACCCCGGTTGGGATGGCAGCGACTGGAGCAAATGGGACAAGTGTCCCCTCAACGTCTGCTGCAGCCCTCACGGCTTCTGCGGCTTCACCGATGAATTTTGCAAGGGCAATGACGTGAAGCGTCCATCATGCAGCGTTGGAAACACCCCCGTAACCCGCGTCATTGGCTACTACGAGGGCTGGGCATCGTCCAAGCGCTCCTGCTACGGCCTCGTGCCCGAAGAGATCCCTTATGGCCAATACACCCACATCATCTTCAGCTTTCTGACTGTCAACCCGGAAACTTTTGAAGTTACGGCTGGTGATCAGAACACTGAGCTCATGCTCAGCAGAATGGAAGCCATCCGCATCCTGCAGCCCGACATCAAGCTCTGGGTGGCCATTGGCGGCTGGGCTTTCAACGATCCTGGACCTACCCAGACCGTGTTTAGCGACGTTGCAGCGTCGCCGGAGAAGACAAACAAGTTTATTAAGTCACTTCTGGCCATAATGTTGAGCTACGGCTTCGATGGTGTTGATATCGACTGGGAGTACCCCGTCGCTCCAGACAGGCATGGCCGCGGCGATGATTATGAAAACATTGTCACGTTTATGCGTACTCTCAAAACCCGGATGTTCTTTTACGTCAAGGGCGTCTCAATGGCGCTACCCGCAAGCTACTGGTATCTTCAGCACTTTGACATCAAGGCGCTCGAGAAATATGTTGACTGGTTCAATATCATGACATATGACATCCATGGTGCCTGGGACATTGACAATAAGTGGACGGGACCGTGGGCCAACTCGCACACCAACCTGACTGAGATTCAGTCTGGCCTAGATCTGCTCTGGAGAAATGACATTAGCCCCAAAAAAGTCACTATCGGCATGTCGTATTACAGTCGAAGCTTCACCCTCACAGACCCGAACTGCAACGGTGTCGGCTGCCGAGTGAGCTCTGCTGGCGCTGCTGGGAGATGCTCTGGAACTGCTGGTGTTCTCCTTCATCCCGAGATTCAAGAAATTGTATCTGAAAAGGGACTTACGCCTGTTCTTCATCGTGAGGCTGCCGTAAAGACTGTCTCCTGGGACAACCAGTGGGTGTCATTTGACGACACCGTCACCTGGCGCCTCAAGTCGAACCATCTCCGATCCCAGTGTATCGAAGGCTTCATGGTCTGGGCCATCAGCCAAGACGACAAGAAAGGCACCAACGCCCAGGCTCTCACCAAGGCTCTCGGCCGGCCTGTGCGCGACTTTCCCAACCTCGAGGGAGAGACGCAAAGGCCCGAGATGCAAATCAGCGTTCCCCAGACCTGTAAATGGAGCAGCTGCTTTGAAGGCTGCCCGTCTGGCTTCAAGGAAGTATCGCGCGATGGCCACAAAGAGTTCATGCTGGACACCACCCACTGCAAAGATCTCGGCATGGGAATGTCTCGTCTATGCTGTCCCATCTCCAGCAACATGCCTGTGTGTCAATGGCGAGGGCACAGAAACTCTGGCAAGTGCAAGGGCGCCTGTAACCAAAATGAGGTAGAGGTCGGCACAATCTGGGCTGGCTGCAAGTCAGGCCATCAGTCTGCCTGTTGCACCAAGACAGAGAGCACAACTGGCTACAACAAATGCATGTGGATGCCTTGCAGCAAAAACGCTGGTAAGGACATGTGTGTGGGGACATTCAGCAGCTTTGTCACCACGAGCAGCATCGCCAGCGGCGGATGGCAGAGCTGTGGCAAGAAGGAAAAATCGACATTGTGCTGCCAGTCGCCGCTTCCTGATGAGATAAGCGGCACCTGCAGCTGGGTACAAAAGACAGGGCACACCAACAACTTTGAGCAGAAGCTCATCTGCGAAGGTTCATGCGGTGACGACCAGTTCCGCGTTGGCCTCGAGAGCGGCGACAAGGCGCCAGACCACGGCAAAGAGAAGTGCAAGGGCGAAATGGCTTACTGTTGCGACAAGCCTTCACCCAAAGTGCCGAGATACGATGGCGATTATGGCTCAGCACAGGCCAAAGAGTTCAAAAACATCATGGCGAACTACATGGCAAACCCCACTTGTCCTGCCACGATTCTGTTCCCACCGCTGACTGGCAGTCAGCCCGAGGCTCGCTCGCTCAAAGCAGAGTCGATGGAGTATGAGATTCTCAGAGGCAGAGCTAAGGACTGCACCCTAGACATGTGGAGCAAGCTTCTCAACTATGGCATGTTGCTCTTCACCACCAAGCAGGTGGCCATGGGCCCTCTGATCAAAATCTGGGACAATGACTTTGCCGGTTACTATGACAAGGAACTCGAACAAAAGAACCTTGCCGCGTATTTTGAAAAAGCACCCAACGAAGACGTTCGTGTGACTCTCGAGTACATTCTGTATAATCCCCTCGAGGCCGGTGACGGCATCCGAAACTCGAAAGCCTTCAAGAACGACCTCTGCACCGAGTCGCCCACCAGCAACCGTCGCCGCGATATCGATGAGGGAATCAGCATCATCCAGAACGGCGAGTTGGTACCCGTGGATGAAAAACACGAGGAGCATCGCCGCATCATAAATGCCTTGGGCAAAGTTACAGCCAAGGCGAAGACGCAGCCAAAACTTCAGGCGATCCTTCAGGCAATCAGAAGTCGGATTTTGCCGCTCGAGTATGCTCGCTGGCAGTGGTACAACGCTGCCAACGGACCTCACCACCCAGGTCCGTTCCTTGAGCTGGCGTACCGTATTGGTCCTCGAATCGGCGTCAACGGCGGCCAGGCCTTCGACCAGTACAGAGATATGAGCCCTATCAACGTTCGAAATGGTGGCAATCAGTTTATCCTCTTTCATATGCATATCGACCCGAGCACGCAGTGGCTGCAGCGCAACCAAGGCACAACTTTCCTCGGCATACCTGCTCTCACCATGTATCACTCCAACAGCGCGAGGCCCTCACACTTCTACGACGGAAATAATAACCGAATCGCGTCCGCCTGGCGAGCGACGAGCATTCAGAACGGCATCACCACCCGCGAACGTCTTGTCTGTGAGGAAAATTTCAACAACAATCACCCACGACTGTGGTGGATAGGAGCCCAGTCGCCAGCATCGTCAGGGCCACAGAATGAGTGGCTTGATGACCTACGCCTTTGGGGTCAAGATTTGCATGAGCAGGGTTATGTCTCCCGGCCCGCTCTCAACTTGATCCTCAACCGGCCCAATCCTAGCGCTGAGCTCGGACCAGAAGACAATAACAGAGTGGTGCTGAACAATGCCATCAATCCGTCACTAGAAGTTGAGCCCTATCGCTGGAACTTTAGAATCGAGAATGGCCGAATTGTATTTGACAGGGAACTAAAACCACCTCAGACAAAAGATGAGCTGTAAGAATAGTATAGACTATTTCCTCTATGGACCATATTCTCAGCAACGGATAGAAATATATGTATTTTTGTTGAATTTAGTGTAGGTTAAGTTATCTTTTCTCCTGCATCTGAGTTTATTGGCCTTTAACTTTGGGCCCGAAAGCCAAGCCGTATAATGGCAAAGTTCTGGACGCTAATTGGGACATGACGGAGCTAAATTTCCCGTTTACTGATGGACAGAGCCAAGTGTAGATGTAGGGCTGCAGGCTGTGTGCATGGCGAACAACGCAGGCGCATGATGGTGCAGGCGAGATGCGACCGCCGGCCTCCCCGCCTGTCATACAGCAAAACATTGGGAATATTGGTGACTAAAACAGTCCGTAGATGCCACTAATACCACTGCCAGGATCTTCCGCACATGTGCCATGGAAACTCATCGTCCAAATAATCCATCTTGAAGTATTATATATACAGCTCAGTTCAGTTTGTTTATTACGCCCGGTGGCCATGCAACCAATAGGGCTCACTAGCTTAGTTACTTGTACACGTCCAAAAATAGCGCCTCTGCCTCTTGCAAGCCCATAAACGTTCGTCCTCCCATTTCTGCTCTTTCCCTTGTATCTCCCTTGGTACAGTAGAGCCCCAATTGATTTATAACTTATATCCTAGCCACTTGCATCAATTCAGATTTCCAAGCACGCCGACGGGCCGGCGGTTGATCGCTGTGTCAATGGTGGAGATGACGCTAAAATCACGCAATTCGTGCAAGACGTCCCGAAAAGGGCAAGAATGGGGAAAAAATTGGGGTGCTTGTAAATGAATATGGCCTTACTTTTTTCTACGCCCAATATATATGCCAACTGATCTGCTTTCAGACCTGGTCATATCAAAGACACGGTGAAAGGGCGGTCCATCTCATTTTCCTCGTTTGGCAATTCACTCACTTTGCATTTCACTCGTACAACGTCGGTTGACCTGATTGATACCTGCGCGCCATCTCTCACAAACAACCACACATCATGATGAATGCTCGTGCTGCCGCCGTGCTCTCCCGAGCCGCCGTCGGCGCATCGCGAACCCGCGTCAGGACCCTCGCGACCGTCACGGATGCCGCTCGTCCCGTCGCCAGCGGCTCGTCCCGCAGCCACAAGGTGGTCATCGTCGGCGGCGGTACGGCCGGCTCCAGCGTAAGCCACCAGCTGCTCAAGTCCGGGCAGTACGGCAGCGACGACATTGCCGTCGTGGACCCGGCGCAGTGGCACCACTACCAGCCGGGCTGGACACTGGTGGGCGGCGGCCTCAAGGACAAGGAGGACCTCAAGATGCGCATGACGGAGGTGCTGGACCCCAAGCTCAAGCTCTACAGCCAGGGCGTCGAGACGTTTGCGCCCGAGGACAACTCGGTCACGCTGTCGACCGGTGACAAGCTGCAGTACGAGCAGCTCATCGTCTGCCCGGGCATCGGCATCAGCTACGACAAGATCAAGGGCATGCCCGAGGCGCTGGCGGACAAGAGCCTGCCCATCTCCACCATCTATGGCTACGAGGGCGTCGACAAGGTCTTTGGCACTGTGGAGAAGCTGCGCAAGGGTAAAGCACTGTTCACGCAGCCCGCGGGCATGATCAAGTGCGCCGGCGCCCCCCAGAAAGTGATGTGGCTGGCGCTCGACCACTGGAAGCGCGAGGGCCTGTACAAGGCCGGCGACGCCAACTCGGCCATCCAAATCTCGTTTGCGACGGCGCTGCCCGCCATGTTTGGCGTGCCCAAGTACAGCGCCGCGCTCGAGGCGCTGCGCCGGGAGCGCGGCGTCGAGGGCCTCTTCCAGCACGACCTGGTCGAGATCAACGGCGACAAAGCCATCTTCGCGCTTTCCGACGGCTCCAAGGCCGAGCGCCAGTTTGACCTGCTGCACGCGGTGCCCAAGATGGGCCCGCACGCCTTCGTCGCGCGCAGCCCGCTCGCCGACGCCGCGGGGCTGGTAGACGTGGACCAGGCGACGCTGCGGCACAAGACGCACGCCAACGTGTGGGCGCTGGGCGACGCGTCGAGCCTGCCGACGGCCAAGACGGCGGCGGCGGTGACGGCGCAGGCGCCGGTGCTGGTGGCGAACCTGCTGAGCGTGCGGGAGGGCAAGGAACCCGCGGCGGCGTACGACGGCTACACGTCCTGCCCGCTGACGACCGAGTACGGCAAAGTGCTGCTCGCCGAGTTCAAGTACGGCGGCGAGCCCAAGGAGACGTTTGGCGACTGGCTGGGCTTTGATCAGGCCGTGCCGAATAAGGCGTTTTACTACCTGAAGAGGGACTTTTTTCCGTGGGTGTACATGAACCACATGGTCAAGGGCACCTGGGGCGGTCCCAAGGGATTCTTGCAGTAGGGAACGGCGGATGGATGAAGAAAAGGGAAATGAGAAAAAGTTGGGAAATCAGGAATGAAAACACTAGACAATCGATATCACGGTCGACATTGCACGGGTCCTCGGAGAAGGGCTTACGGCAAGGGCCACTTGTTTTTGCTTTGTAAATATAGACAGAATTCAATGTAACAGTATGAAGCGCTGCCAAACTCACAACACCGTGCATTGATGCCAGGAATGCTGTGCAAAGTAAACTGTCGTCTTTACGAGGTTGGCAATCTACAAAGTTTGCCCGCGCATGCGACTCTGTCTGGTAAAATCGCTAGCACGGAAGGCTACCTGATGCGGCATGCGGTGCAACGCTGCCGGCTGTCGGCAACAATGTTGTGTCGCGTGAGAAGCCACTTTTGCTAGCCGATTCTGCCGCTGTAAAGTAAGATGCAAAACTCGTCATGGTGAAACAAGAATTCCCTCGTCGACAAAAAAGCGATGGTCTGATTGTCTGAGAAAACCGAGCGGGCGCAGACACTGGCCAACCTCCTCCCCACGGTAGCTCGATCTTGGCTGTGGAGTAGTGAGGGGGCCACTGATTTGCGGTTCCCCAGCGAACTCACTAGCCCCCCATGTTCTTTGCTCGCGTCTGCAGCCTGCAGAACCGGTTATAGGATTCCCGTGCGACGACTGGTGGAAAAGATGCTGGTGAAATGGACGAATACGATCGGAGAAACTTTTGTCGAAACCATAGTCCGATCAGCTGACTGCTGAATTTCGCTGGAATAAACTTGCACGAACCCTAGCTCAGACCGTGGATACGAGGATTAGACCAGCCCCGACGTCATTTGGTTCCAGGGAGCCCACTCACATCGCAACTTTCAGTCAACCAACCTTGTCAATTAAAACTGTATATAGTCTCCCTCCTCCAACCCATTTGCCAATTCCCATCGTGATTCATCATCTCTTTTCCCATCCTCAATCCTCCTCCTCTTCTCACAAACCAACCACAACTCATCTACCCATCATGCGTTGTGCCCTCGCCGCCGTTGCCCTCGTCGGCCTCGCCTCCGCCGCCCCCGCTTGCCCGGCCAACCCCAACCTCAGCAGCTCCAAGGGTCTGAAGCTGCGCGTGCAGCTCGCCGACCCGTCGCGGGACCTCTCGGCGTCGCCCGTCGCCGGGCAGTACGTCACGTCCATCCACGACGGCGCCGGCACCAACCTCGTCGGCTTCAGCGCCACCGCCGGCCGCGACTTTTACGTCAACGGCACCGGCGCCGACGGGCTCTTCTGGAACACCGTCTCCGACGGCGGCACGCCGCTCGCGCCCTACAGCTTCTCGCTGCACGCGCTCCCGGACAATGCCGACGTGCAGGCCGCGCGCCTGGACGTCGGCGAGGGCGACCGCGATATCTACGTGCCGGAAAAGGACGCCCACCCGCAGCTCTACCCGACGGGCTGGCTGGCGTGCAGCGAACCGCTGGCGTACTATGGGGGCAAAATCTTCAACGTGCTGAGGAGGAACGCGTTTGACAAGGCGCCGCCGGCCGAGTGCGTGCCGGTGGTGCTGCTGCCCGAGTGCGCGGAACTGGAGCAGCTGCCGGGCGGCGCGCTCTCGAGCCATGAGTTTGCAAAGGACGTGAGCTGCTACAAGGATGCGTCCAAGGCATAGATCGATGAATGAGACGTACAAAGGGGATGCAGAGTTGGTGATATGTGGAAGCATTGCATATGCTTGATGATTTTGCATGATATTACGATTACTATTAATGACTTAATAACATATTTTTCCTCAACTACATCTCTAAAAGAGAACTGGCTTTCTTTACTTATGAAATTTCTGTGATTCGGGACAAGTTGAATGCAGCTAGTTTGGTCTGCATATCCGTCTCTTTATCTAATCGTCTCATCTCCGTAACGCTGGACCAGATCACCCATGACGTCGAGAACCCTAAAAGTCAGCTTGAATCTCGCAGAGCGATAAATAACTTACTGCTGTCTTAGCTCGCGATTTTCGACAAAGAGCGCAGACACATGAGTGTCGAACCGCCTATTCTGTCAGCAGCCTCCATGAAATTAGCATCGGGCTTCGACTTACAGTCGGTAGAGGTCGAGACGCCCAAAGAAGTCTTCTTTCGGCTCTGAAATGGGGTGATGCGAGGTATACGCCGTAATGTACTCCTCTCCGAACTTATTACACTGCGGACGCCATTGCCCAAACTCGTCTTCTGCAACGTCAGCGCCACGACTCCATCACCAACGCAAGGACCAGACTCACATTCGTGATGCGCATAAAAACAGCAAGCGTCGAAAACAAGAATTTGGCCAGTATTCGTATCAATGCCGGAATTCGCGTACCACAAATCTCCATGCACCAGCGACGGACGTACCGAGCGGCCCTCACTCTCCAGCGGCCGCAGCAGCCGCGGAATCACCTTCCCAAACAGCACCTCCGCGAGGCCATCCAGCTCCTCACTGGGCCCCTTGCGACTGGTTTCAAGATCCAGCGCCTGACGCATGCTCTTGGCGAAAAAGACCTCCCAGCTGTCTTCCTGCCCTACGTACTGCGGAAGATTCCCCGGGTACGTCGGCACGTGGAACCCGAACCGACCGGACGGCGACGTGCTCTGATGATGCACCTTCGCAAGAAGAGAAGTGAACTGCTCAGGATCCTGCATCTCGCTCTTCATTTCACGGTACTCGCAGAGAAAGAAGTACGTGGCAGGAACGTCGGCGTACTGGCCCCAGGCGGCGGGGCGCGGGACGAATTCAGGCGCGACGGCGTGGATGGCGGACATGGACTCGAATTCCCCGACGACCATGGCCTTGCCGACAGCGCCGGACACTACTTTGATGAAAAAAGACTGAGGGGAGCCGGAAGGGATCTGGGTGTCGATTCGGCCGGTCTTCGCCCAGTAGCTTACATTGAAGCCCTCGGTGGCCGTGACTCTGGCACCGGCCGGTAGCGCTAGATTCAAGTCAGATTGTGGTCGAGCATGAGAAGAGAGACTGCTTGCCATTTTGGACAGCAGGATCTATTTTTGTATTTCCCTGTCCGAATTCATATTCTCCCTGGCCGTGGTAATTCATGTTTGCTCGTGGCTTGTCCGTCTCGCATGCGGGGTTGCGAGCTTCCAACCGCTGCGTAGCCGCCCAACAGCGGCCAGTAAAAGAATCACTCACACGCTGTAAGACAAGATATTTTCGATTTTACGGTCGATTTGTCTTTGCTTCAACTTTTTACACACCAAAATTATTTCAAACGCGAGAATGCAACCAAGCTGCGCGTTTCATATCAATGACCTGCCGTGGATATCGCCGTAATTCTCTCTCCCCAATGCTCAACAGGATAAACCACCTTGACACCACCCGCTTCCAGCCTCTGTTGCCCGTCATTATTCGCAATAAAAATGCCCGGCTCCCGTATCCCCACATACACCGTCTTAACCGCGCCGTTCAACCGCAAAATCCGCTCCGTGCACGTCATGGTCCCGCTCAGCCGTTCCCCGCACGGCTCCATTGTCGTGTACAAGACCGTGTTGGGCGGCAACACGCTCTCAATGCGCTCTTCCGCTATGTCATGTTGGTCGGCAAACTTGATGAAGCAGCACTGCTCAGCGTGCGTCGTACCCGTGTCGCCCTTGTAGTCGCGCGGGTACTCGAGCGAGTATCCCGTGGACAGGACTTGGCCGGTGTCTTGGTCGACGAGGACGGCGCCGACGCAGAATTTGGTGCTGGCGGGCGGGGACTTTTGCGCCTCGGCGAGGGCAAGTTCCATAAAAGCCTCGTGGTCGAGGGCACACAGAACGGGATACGGCGTAGAAGAGTCCATCATGCGATCGAAAACAACAAAATTCGCCTTTAGAGACTGAAAGTTGTGAAGAATGTGGGTTGACCGTCCACATCTATCAGTGCTGTGTAACCTCAGTGCCTGCGTTCTTCCGTAAGCATCTTATGCATCCGCATCAAGTCGTGCGAATGTAAAGCGCGCGGGTTTTTGCTTTTAATTAAAAGGGTAAAAAAATGGATTCAGATTTGATAAACAGGATTTCTCAGTTTCTATGGTTCCTAAAAGGAAAGAAAAATCAATCACGCGCAGCAACACACTGCCAAACAATCCCGAGTCACCTATCATTAGCTACTGCCGCCATTCTAGCCCGTAAAAGAGTGCTGTCCGGCCCGAGACTTGCGATGGTTCGATAATGTTTGTTAAATTATTCTATATACAACTAAGCGGCCTATGGATATCCCGTACACTTCGTTGGTAGGGAGTCCAATACCATAAAGACCTCATATTCTAATGTCTGCTCCATGTTATGCCTGCTGAGCAGCAAAGTGCAAAGAACAATAGTGTCCCAGCAGTGTTGCAGATATCTCAACAGAACAGGCCGATTTTTTATGTTGAGTGGATCGTCTGGTACAACAAAATTCCAAGTAGAGTCGTCGGCCAGCGGTATAATCATGTCGATAATCTCCATGGGCAAGCCTTTGTCGTGCAGCAACTTGGACGCGAAGGGCGCCTGAAATTTCGATTTGACCAATTTCAGCTTTGCGCGGCGATCTCGATTGCTTCCTGCAAACGATGCGTACGGCATGGTGCCCAATGGAAGACGCCGGGGGAAGAAGGAGGATGTTGGATTGAAGCGGACCGGGGGAAGGTCGTGTCTCTTCGCCATGAAAGGCATGAGAGACCATGCTTCGGGCATTTCGAAAAATCTTCTGTGAGACCAATGGTATGGTTTTGCTACTGCATCAAGTTGGGGCTCTAAGCCTCCCTTGATGTTGGTGACCAGCTGTTGATACACGTCCGTGTCGCGGTAATCATGCCAAGGCTGGAGTTTAGCTGCGGGATGCCATGTTTCGCGCATCTGACAAAGAGCATTCAGCATGATATAAGGACGGACCGCCTCGAACAACACGCGTTTGAACATTAAAGCGCTATTGTCGAACCAGGAAGAGCCGCCAAGGGTTGTAATGCCCATCATGGGATCGATGTAGTCGGCACTGCCCACGGCGGCAAGAATTGGTTGTATTTCGTTTTGTGTCAGAAGAATGGCAAGAATGGCCCCTGAAAGCTTCCTGTTAACGTCTGACGCATCGACTTCTTCCGGTATGCAATGGTCATAAGCTAAACGTGGACAGAAAGCCGCCAGTCGCCTATACGGCAACGGAAGAATGCACCCGCAGGAGATGCCGAAACTGTGGGTGCAGAGCGTTGTTGGCGCACGTTGTGAGAATGACGGCTTTTTAATGGCGATTTCATCATCTTCAGGAAGTGAAGCGCGATACCGCCGCACATGCGGTGTGATGCGTCGTGCGACGGCTTTGCTGATGATGATGTCGGTGAGCTTGGCCCGTTTACTGCGAGGAGGCCGTGGCGGCGTGAGCCGCTGAGCTTCTGCGACTGCACATTCTCGAAACGACTGTGCGAATTTTACCAAGTCGGGTAAAACATGTCTAAGAGACTGGCTGGACTCTAGGTATTCTTTATGGGCGATTTGGATCGTGGACGGCGTGTGCGTGAGCTTGGCGTTGCTGAGGCGGACGAAGTTGGGCTCCCAGCTGGCCGTCAGGGCTTCCCAGGGGAGATCGGACGTGTTGTGCGCCATGAGACAAGAATATGCAGTGCTTATTCCGAGTAAGAGAATAGCAATATTTATCAAGTGAATTTCTATGAAACGAAATGTAGCTTCTGCACTCGTATTTCTAACCTGGTCTTCCGCCGTCCTTGTGAGTCACCGGGGTCAAAGCCTTATTACCAGCTCTACGCTAGCAGCCAGCATTAATACAGCTCTGTCAATATCAATATCACTATTATATTGAACGGATCAGTCCAGCAAAATATAAAATTTACATAGAATAAGAAAAATATGCTTTATAGCTTATATAGCCAAGCTTCGGCTAGACACGCCTGGATCTGCACTGCTGTTTATTAGCAGTCGCTCAATCGTGTAAGTGGGCGAGCGACGCGCAGGAGGCGCGTCACCTAGAACAGCCCAAGTCCATTTCACGTCTCCCACTAAACAGCTTCAACTTCAGGGGTCACCATAATTTGGAGCAGAATTCTGCCGAATACACTTTTACGCGATAAAAAGGACGAACGCGAGTCTCCATGCCTGCTAAACGCGCTGCACCCGACGACGCCGGCGCGAGCCAGGCCAAAAAGACAAAGACCACCAAGGCTGCCACCCCCAAGGAGGACCCCTGTGCGAAAGAACGGCCCGCGATGGGCTCCCACATCAGCCTCGGCCAACGTTGCCAACGGGCATGAAGACCGGCGCGCCAACCGCGAGGAGGCATACGCGTGGGAGTGCCACTGCCCGCCTCGATTTGAAAAACAATCCGACGAAGACGACGATGACAGCGATGACGACGATGACGACGATGACGACGAGGATGCGGACAGCGAGGAGGAAGAGGATGAGAACAGCGCGAAACAACCCAAGTGTGACAACGGGAAGACGTGCATGTGCAAAAAGAAGCCCGCAGACTACCCAGACTACCCTTGGGTGACGACCATGATTGGCGAGCAGATTTACCTGTCGCAGTTTGGCTTGGCCGCGCTGCGCGACCCGGACGGTTTTGGCATGTACACATGGAACGACCACTACGGCCAGGGGATGCTCGAGATGCTGCAGAACCTCATTCTCGACTTTAAAGAGTCTGATGACTGGCTAGGACAGTGGTCCATTGCCGAGGCCCTTGTCCTTTGGCTTTTGGACTCTGAGTGTGCCGTTCTGACCATGTAAGTACCTCTCTACCAAGAGAAGCATCACAGCCATCATCCTGACAAATTCTCTAGGGTTCCGGACGGCGACTGCATAAACGAGACCTATAGCCTGGTGGGCCGCATGTTCCTGAGCCTGCTCGCGCGCATGGACCGCGAGGGCGTGCTGGACCAGGCCGTCAACGCCGGCACCATCATGGCGCTGTACATTAAGCTCGCGCAGGCCTCGCGCGACGAGAACCTGCTCGACGAGGACGAGGACGCCAAGACGGTCGCCGACGGCGTGTCCTACCGTCCCGGCCGCTTCGACGACTACGTGCGCGCGTACGCCGACTTTCACGGCATCGCGCTCCGCGGACCCAAGGGCCTCGACGAGCTCCTCGCGGGGTGCGAAGTCGTTCAGCTACCGACTGCGGCGGGTAACCAGAACGATCCGTGGAAGTTCAGGCCCGCGCTTAAGGCGTACGAGGAAAGGCACGCGGGCCACCCGCCGCCGGGGTCCAAATCAACGTGGCGCGGCATCGGCGGTGATTACTGTGACATTACAACCTGGATGCCTGCGGAGCGCAAGAACGCGAGCGATAGTGGCAAGGACCCGGTGACGAGGAGCATGATGAATGCGATCAAGAAGGGCCTGATTATGCATCCTGCGTAGGCGCATGCCACTTGCTCCGTTTATAATGCAGGGACGGCATAGGCTTGTGTATATACAGTAGGACTACGTGTAATGAGCTTCTAGCTAGTGCAGAAGGGGCTTTTGGCACAGTATTGTAAAAGCCAGGAATATTGTAGAATAATTTGTATAAAAGAGTACCCGATCCGATATGCCGACGTCAATGGAATCACTGTGAGCGCGGAAGACGGACCTTCCGCACAGACAGCGCAGATCGTTCGCGCGACTAGGTAGCAAACTGAGCGATGGCGCGACTGGTCTGCATCGATGCAAGAACAAGACGTCATTGTTGCGTAGCGCACAGCCTCGTCCGGGCTGGAAGCGGCACTGGTACTCGGCACCGTTGGCCAATGTGGCTACAAATGCTGTTAACTTAAATAATATGTAATAATAAACTGTATATTTCAAAAACAAAAAATCTTTGAATTTTCATCTTTTCTGTGCTATTCTTCATTACTATTGTCCACTTGGGTGCAATAGGTGAGGTAGGCCGTTATGAGACATAGCTAGGCGACAGCTATCTGGACCTTTTTATCCCGGGATTCTATTTGTCCGCGCTTGGTAGTTCCTGTCTGTAAATCGCAGACCATACCTAATCCGCATCCCATCGATGAGCTGATTCCTTGGCCATGCCCTCGCGCATTCCGCTCTCCACTATCCCACCAGCTGGCCTGTCAATCACCAGCTAACCAAACGCAAACCTGGCAACCTGGCAAGGAAGCAAGCAAAGTTGACAGTCTTTAGCAAGTAGCCGACTTATTAGTTATTAGCTAGGTCGGCAGTGTAGCGTAGCGCAAGCTCTGGCCTACTCTGCGACTGGCAGCCGGTACGGGTACCCCCTCTCCCGTCCATGACAGTGGCATTGTCACTGTGCTGACCGCTTTCCCTCGGCCCCGTTGCAACCAGCGAACTAACAAATAGTTAATTATTGGTTAGCAAAGGAGTCGCATCATACCAGTTGACAGCCACGCCAGCTCATCAGCTCCTCCCGCCAAGTATTGATTTGTGCCACCAGGAGCTGCTCGATTGCTTGCTGCCCCTCATCCTGAACAAGGCCCCCCCGCTGCCACCAACAAACCAGGGGCAGAAATAAAACCAAGCCTTTTCTGTAAAATTAAAGTTTCCCTCTTGCGCCTCCAAGCAATTGTCTTGGCCAATTAGCCAAATATTCGCCATGTCGGACGCCGGCGACAGGTACGTCACCCACTGGGACTGGTGCCAGAAAGCCGTATTGGCTTCAAGCTGTCCTTTGCCCTCGGCTGCTTCTCTCTTCCCCTCTGCCAGTCCACATGCTTCTTTCCTAGGCGCGTAGTGGACCGACAAGCACCACCGCCGAAAGTGTCTAGCTGACTGCTACGTCGGAACCTCGATTTTTCTCCCCTGCCTCTTTGTTTTGGATTCTTTTTCTTCCGCAAGCTGACTCTTGTCGTTTCGCGCCCTATAGCACGCACAAGCGCTCCAAATCTTCGGCGGCTCTCGCCCTGCTCAGACGACGAGACACCCGCGACGAAGAGTCGGGCTCCGACGACGCCCGCTCCACCGCTGGAGGCGCAGCCTCGACCAAGCAACAGACGTCGAGGTCCTCGATCCTTCCCCTCTCACGCACCATTTCGCACGCAAGCAGGCTCTCCTTGAGCAGGACGCCATCGCAGCATCAGCAGCCCCAGCAACAGCCAGCGCCGCCCGTCATGAAGCCTGCCGCCCCCGCCCAGGACAAGGCGCCCAGCCTCGAGCAGTCGGTGCGCAAGTTCCGCGTTGTCGAAGCTCTCCGCAGCGGCGACACGGCTGCCATTTCGAAAATCATTCGTGAGTCCGCCGACGGCACTCGCCGCGCCAGCATCGCCTCCAATGCCACCTCTGGCACCACCCCGCCTCCCGCTCTTGAGGACACCACCGTCCTCCACCTCGCCATCCAGTGCGCCGAGTTCCCCGTCATCGAATACGTCTTGTCCGACGGCGCTGGCCTGATGGATGTCAATGCCCGCGACCGCGACGGCAACACTCCTCTTCATATGGCCGCCATCCACGGTCGTACCGCCGCCGTCAAGCTCCTCCTCGAACAAAAGGACATCAACGAAGCCCTTGTCAACCTCCAGGGCAAGTTCCCCATCGATCTCGCCAAGAACCCCGAGATTTTCCAGCTTCTTCAGCTGTCGCGATCTCTCTTCACCGACTCCAAAGTACGACAGGTCCAGGAGCTCATCGCTAAGGGTGACTACGACACCCTGGCCCAGGTCCTCGAAGAGCACCGCCTCAAGGCAGTCCTCGACATCAACAGCCCCGAGTTCGTGTCCGAGACCGTGACTTTGCAGACCGGCGGCACGCTTCTGCACGAGGCAGCCCGCAAGAAGAACATTGCTCTGATCCAAGTCCTGCTTCTGCATGGCGCCGATCCCTTCCGCCGCGATCGCAAGGGCAAGCTGGCGCAGTCCGTCTCTCACGATGATGCCATTAAGGCCATTCTCAAGAAATCGCCTGCTGCCGTGGCTGCGCAACGAGGAATTCAAGAAAAGGCAGTACTCGGCCAGGCTGCCACCCAGGGCGCTACCTCCGTGGCTGGCGGCGAGCTTGTCGCTGGCAAAGAAGCCCGCGAGATGAAGGGCTATCTCAAGAAGTGGACCAACTACCGCAAGGGCTACCAGCTCCGCTGGTTCGTCCTCGAAGACGGCGTGCTGAGCTACTACAAGCACCAGGACGATGCCGGTTCTGCTTGCCGTGGCGCCATCAACATGCGCATCGCCAGACTTCACATGAGCCCCGACGAAAAGACCAAGTTCGAAATCATTGGCAAGTCCTCGGTCAAGTACACGCTCAAGGCGAACCACGAAGTTGAAGCCAAGCGCTGGTTCTGGGCTCTCAACAATTCGATCCAGTGGACCAAAGATCAAGCCAAGGAGGAACAGAAGCAGACGGCCCGCAACGCCGAGCTTCTGCGCCAGGCCAAGGCTGACCCAAACGCACTCTCTGTCCAGGATTCGGTCAGCGAAAGCGCCAGCATTTCGGATCGCCGCCACAGCAGCTCGCATCTGCCCACACGATCGACTTCGAGCGCGAAGCTCTCTCCGCAAAAGAACGACCTGACAAGGGCAAGCACCACCGGAAGCGTTGACGAAGACGATGCTTATGATGCTACCACCGACGGCGGAATTTCCCGAGCCAACGACGGCCCTGCTGTTATCCATGGAGACGAGGATGACGACGACTTTGAAGACCAGAGCGTGCATCATGACCCCACCTCGACCAAGGATGCTCTCAACATTACTGCGCAATCCGCGAAGCTGCAGCTTGAAACTATGACGGGCGTTCACAACGCTCTCATGAATGAGCTCTCGCAGCGACCTGCCACCACACTCTCTGATACCAAAGTCACGCAGGCTCTTTCCACGTACGACGCGGCCATCCGCAGCTTGACGGGTCTCATTGCCGATCTTTTGAGGATATCCAGAGATCGCGATGCCTTTTGGAAGTACAGACTTGAGCGGGAGACCAACATGCGCCAGATGTGGGAAGAGAGCATGGCTCAGGTTGCCCGCGAACAGGAAATCCTGGAGGCTCGTGTAGACGAGTCGGAGAAGAAGCGAAAGCTTACCAAGAAGGCTCTACGTGAGGTCATGGAGGGCGGCACGCCTCTGGATGGAACACCTGTTCTTGAAAAGTCGCACGAGGAGGTCCAAGTCGCACCTACGTCACCAGGCATCCGCGGTATCACACGACAAAAGACGGCGCTCGACCAAGTTGCTGACTTTTCCGATTCCGACTCGGATGATGGAGAGGAATTCTTTGACGCGGTGGACTCAGGCGAGGTTGAGGTCACGGAGCTACCCGAATCGCAACCCAACGAGCCGCAAGCCGTAGTTTCCGGCACCATGGACCTCACACCCTCATTCAAAGGCTACGAGAACGGCATTCGACACCGACTGAAGATGGATGCGGACGACCGTCCGAAGATTTCTCTCTGGGTAAGCTCCCATGCTGCGCTGGCAACATATACGAAATAATCTAACAACTTGTAGGGCATTCTGAAATCGATGATTGGCAAAGACATGACCAAGATGACTCTGCCTGTATCCTTCAACGAACCGACTTCTCTTCTGTACCGATGCGGTGAAGACATGGAATATTCTGATCTTCTCGACATGGCTGCTTCTCGACCCGACTCGCTAGAGCGTCTGATTTACGTCGCTGCCTTTGCCGCCAGTGAATACGCCTCGAGTATTGGTCGTGTAGCCAAGCCTTTCAACCCCCTTCTCGGAGAAACCTTTGAATATGTTCGTCCCGACAAGAACTACCGCTTCTTTACCGAGCAGGTCAGCCACCACCCTCCTATCGGTGCGGCCTGGGCCGAGTCTCCCAACTGGACCTACTGGGGCGAGTCCAACGTCAAGTCGAAATTCTATGGCAAGTCCTTTGATGTTGCGCACTTGGGTACCTGGTTCCTCAAAATTCGACCCACCAACGGCGGCAAGGAGGATTTCTACTCGTGGAAGAAGGTCACTTCGTCAGTCATTGGCATCATCACTGGTAACCCTACGATTGATCACTATGGCACCATGGAGGTGAAGAACTGGACCACGGGCGAGGTTGCTCTGCTTGAGATGAAGCCTCGTGGCTGGAAGGTGTCAAGCGCCTACCAGGTTGCCGGCAAGGTCATGGACGCAGATGGCGGCGTGCGCTTCAGCATGGGCGGCCGCTGGAACTCGAAACTGTACGCACGCCTGACACCAGGCTACGAGGCTAACCTCGACGCCTCAAGCAAGGGCAATGCCGATGAGACGGTGCACAGCGGCAGCATGACGGACCCCAACCGCGCCTACCTGGTGTGGCAGGCCAATGAGCGACCGGCGGGCATCCCCTTCAACCTGACGCCGTTTGTGCTAACTTTCAACCACATTGACGACAAGCTCAAGCAGTGGATTGCGCCGACCGATTCGCGCTTGCGGCCTGACCAGCGCGCCATGGAGGACGGCGAGTACGACCTTGCGGCGACGGAGAAGAATAGGCTGGAGGAGGGCCAGCGCGCGCGCCGGCGCAAGCGCGAGGAGCAAGGCGAGCACTTTACGCCGGCGTGGTTCACCAAGGCGCGCTGCGAGGTGACGGGCGAGCCATACTGGCAGTTCAACCACAAATACTGGGAGCAGCGCGCCAAGGCGGGACCGGACGGCGACGCCAACGCGTGGGCGGGACTGGAGCCCATCTTTCAGGACGAGGCAGCGCCTGGGCAGGAGTAATGGACGCGCAACATGTGAAGGTGATGGTATATAGCAATGCAATTGATGTTATTAATAAAACAGACCCGTACTAGAACCATTATGGCTGTGACGTTTATTGATCAATGAACAATTTGGGGATGATAAAACAACAGGCAGCTGTGCTGTGGAACTGCTTTGAAGTGTAATCAGTCCGAAGTAGCATACGTCTTACATGTGACGCATGATGTAGCGGTGATTGGCCACTAACTACTCCGTAGCCTTCGTGCCACTAATAAACCTCCCGCGAAGCCAGCATGGTGCAAGCCCGCGGGAGACGTCTGGCCAAACGAGAACGGGGTTAATCATAGGCGGGCACCATCTGGCCTGTGCAGCAAATAGCAACCATGCAATTTGATGCTTCCGCTACCCAGCATGGACATAGCCGAACATTCATAGCCCTGCTCTTGTCCCCTGGACAGGAACGGACTTTTCACCGTGGGGTTTCACCACTGGACGTGGGGGAAGGGCTAGGTAAATTGCAACTGCAGCGAGAAAAAGTCCGGGGAATGGTGCCCAAATAGGGGATTCGCAAGTTTGCGTGCTTGGTGATTCGTCGGGGACCGCCCCGCCGGGAACCGAGGGACAAGGCCGGACCGGGTGTCTTACAGGCTGGCTTCTAGCTAAAACTAGTCAGTTCAGGGCCGTGGCGCGATGTCATTGCAAGATTGCAGCGAATTAAACAGCTAATAATCAGAGTCCTTGACCCAGTCAGCGCTGCGCCGCCAAACACGCCCTGCGCCGCTGGTCTCTCATACTGTGCCTCGGCTAGATGACATTCGCTGAATTGCCCAAAAACCCGGCCCGCCCGGCCTTTTTTAATACTAGCCCTTTCTTTTCAATCTTGCTTTCTGCATCCTTTTTCTATTAAGCCCTTTTTTGCGCCCAGCCCTATTACCGACAAACCATTTCTAGATTGGGCTCTTTACCGACTTACCAAGCCTTTCTTTCACCGTTCTGCCCTACGAGTGGGCGAATACATTGACATCATTCGCGGGACGCGACAGCAGCTCGACGACAAGCAACGAAGGCGCGGTCATATATACACACGCTGCGAAGGGAATATATTCGGATCGATACAACACAGCAAACATGCCCGACACAAAATCTCCGTGGGACGAGCGCACGACGCTGCTCCGGCCGCCCCCGCCGAACCCGGACAAGGCGCCGATTGAAAACGTGCTCGAGGTGACGGAGCTGAGCGCCATCGGACCTGTACGTCGCACGCCGCCGCCGAATCATCTACACAATTCCCTAACACAAGCTTCCAGGACATTTTTACCAATGCACGCGAGGCGTGGCACCCACCCGGCGCGCGGGGCATCTACGGCGGCTCCATGATTGCGCAGTGCCTCGCGTCGGCGCAGCGCACCGTGCCGGCCGACTTCCTCGTGCACTCGTGCCACTGCTACTTCCTCCTCGCGGGCTCCTCGACGACGCCGATCCTGTTCCACGTGGAGCGCGTGCGTGACGGCCGCTCGTTTGCCACGCGCACGGTGCAGGCGCGGCAGCGCGGGCGCTGCATCTTCACGACGACGGTCTCGTTTACGCGCGAGGGCAGCGCGGGGCCGGGCCAGGTGCACCACGCGGCGGCGCTGCCGGGAGGGCTGACGCCGCCGCCGGAGGACTGGGACGGCGAGGCGGAGTGGGAGAAGCACGGCCCCGTGCAGGCGCTGACGGTGCCGCGCAGCGCGGCGCTGGACGAAGGGCCGCTGGACGGGCAGCGGCACCTGCGGTGGTCGCGCATGCGCGGCACCATCTCCAAGGATGGCGGGCACCAGGCGCACCTGGAGGCGCTTGCGTACATGTCGGACAGCTGGTTCATCGGGACGGTGTCGCGGCTGCACCGGCTGTGGCGCATGCCGTTTGAGCCGGCCGACGTGCCGGACCTGCCGGACAACGTGCGCGCGCAGGTCGATCACATTCTGGAAGCCGACGGGTTCACGGGCGACGACGTGGCCGAGTGGGAGACGCACCCGAAGCTCGGCATGATGGTGAGCCTGGACCACAGCATCTACTTTCACGAGCCGAAAAAGGTGAAAGCGGACGAGTGGATGCTGAGCGAGATGCAGAGTCCCTGGAGCGGCGACGGGCGCGGGTTCGTGCTGCAAAAGATTTTCGCGGCCGACGGGACGCTGCTGGCGAGCTGCATGCAGGAGGGCGTCGTGAGGCTCAACAGCAAGGGCGAGGAGCAGCCTGCGAAGATGTAAGGCGCGTATCTGTGAGGATGAGGATTTGGGTGTGGTTGGAGATTTACGGTGGCAGCATTGTTTTTTATTCTCTTTTGTATAAAGTAGCGTATTGCATAAATGAGAGGAGGTGATGACATGGCTGTCTACGGGTTTACAGTCAACGAGTGCAGTACTCGTGAATTGAAGAATGGCAGAGATTTTGTATACACAGAATAAAATATAGATAAAATAAAGATAAAGTTTAACTGACGCAGGGCTTGTATAATCGTAGCTGGGCACAGCGATGTATGCTGACGAGCATGGAGTTGGTGGTGGTGGTGAGATTGGGATGATAATACCAATTGTCTGTGTTGGGGATATATATTGGCCAAGCTAGTAAAGGAGGGTACCCAGCTGCCGAAGATTGACGCGGATTGTAATTCTCTTGTTCTTCTATTTTGTTTTGTTTTTCTTCTTCCTTCTCGCGTTACTAACATTCGCAGCAGCCTTCCCGCAGGGTTAGGATTCTCGTGCTTAGACTTGAATACGCCACAGTCGCATTTGCAGCTCATCAGCATCATAGCCTGGCCGATCAAACCTCTTGAAGAATGAAGACGCCTGCTGGTCTCATCTACAGACCTCGGTGACGAACCCATCCCGTCGCAGCGGCGCCCAGATGCGTCAACGCGCCTGTGGAAGCATCCGCGCGAACAGACGGAAGAGGCCGTGCTGCGAACCACCAGCTCCAAAACTTCGTTATGACTCAAACATCCTGCAGGTGAATCCTTATTACAGTCAATATCACCTCAAAAGTACCCAAACACAACCCACATCCCCGCATCACGGCCAATAGTGTATGCAATGGGCGTGTGACTGACAGGCAAAGGCAGAAAGGCAGCCAGCAGTGGAAATTAGCATCGGGCGAAACTGGCGGACGGATCCCCGTATTGGGCAGGCAATAGCGCTGGGCTGCGTGCAATAATACGGACCAGCCTTGTTTGAGCGGGGTTGCTGGTGGGTTGGCTCTCTTTCCGCCAAGACTGTGTTATTTCATGGTGAGGATGAGCCCCGGTGTGAAGTTTTGCACCAAGTTTTATGTGCCGTATCAAGAGCGTCGCAGCCTGTCGTCCGTAAAATTGTCTCGATTTCTTCTCACATCTTGTGGCGAACTGTCGCTGAGTCGCCATACCTGTTGACTCGCGATCGACACCAAATCATACCTTGTTGAGTCAAACCCACGTACTTAATGGCAACTAAATTTAGCGCTTGCTCTTCGACCCTTCCTGCACGCTAAACCTCTGCGTCGAACGCCGCTGCCGAGCCGCTAGCCCAGGCCCGTAATCCTGCTTTGTGGTGCGTGGCTGTTGGGCGACAGCCTCATCTGACCGATGCGACCCAGGCAGTGCTCTTGGCGAGTCAGCCGCTCGCTGCCTGGATTCCATTCATCGAGTCGGCAACGAAACATTTGATTCCCATATGTACTTTATTGTACTATGCCACAAGGCGGACAATCTGACAATCTACTTGGCAGACAATGCCGTGGAATGCATGGAAACAATGTCGTTGTTGTAACTTCCATGTTAGCGCAGTGGCTAATCTCGACAGTGACCCCTGTGCCTGCCTGTTTGGGTGGAACCTACCCAAATAACCTCTTGTGCCTGGCAGCGTTGCGGCGCTGGTCCGCCGCCCCAGTATCCCAGTATTGCCTAAATATGCGCCACCGGCCAGCCCGTTTGTTCCGCTCTTCTTGTTCTTTTCTCTTTCAACAGTATCTTATACCCTCTTTCTCTTTTATTCTCGGCCTGGGTCGGACGCAGCTGTTTGCTTTACCTTGTAGAAACACGCCGCATCGCATACCTTTTCGTCATGCGCGACCTCATCGCTCTCTCCGCCCTCGCCGGCCTCGCTGCCGCCGGCACCGTCAGTGTCGACGTCCGCAAGGATGAGCTCAGCGCCCGCATCGCCGACATGGTCCAGATTCACAAGCGCGACGGCGGCGACATCTTCGACCTCCAGGCCATCAACAACATCACCGGCGGCGGCTACTACGCCGAGTTTGGCATCGGCACCCCGCCCCAGATGCTGACCTTTCATCTTGACACGGGCTCTAGCGATACCTGGGTCAACAAAGAGGGCAACGACTTTTGCAAATACGGTCGCATTGAACTTAACGCGCCTCCGAATTGCTTGAAGCAGTGTATGTTGCTTTGTACTCCCAGAGCTAAATTCTTCAACCCGGCGCATTGCGCTTCGCCATGCTGAACTCAATTGCTAACATGCTACCACCACAGTCGACCCCGAATCCAGCCGCACATTCGAGACAACCATCAAAGGAGGCTTCGAGATTGGCTACCTCGATGGCAGCACCGCCTCTGGCGACTACTTCAACGACACCGTTACCCTCGGCAAAAACATCACCATCAAGGACCAGCAGCTTGGTCTCGCCAAAAAGAGTGGTAGCCCGACCGGTCTCATGGGCCTTGGCATGAGCGTTGGTGTCGCCGCCGTGAAGGAATACCCTACCATCCTCGACAACCTCGTCTCCCAGGGCCGCATCGACACCGCTGCCTTTAGTCTCTACCTCGATTCCATCTCCGAGAGCCACGGAACCTTCCTGTTTGGTGGCATCGACACCAAAAAGTACATTGGCGACCTCGCCACACTCCCTCTTGTCGTCGATGACATCCACAAGTCCAAAAACGTCACCTCCTATGCCGTTGATCTCAACGGCTTCTCCGTCGACGGCGTCAGCACCCCGTCCCTCAAGACCAAGGCCATTTTCGACACGGGCGCCACCCTTGTCCTGCTCCCCGGCCGTGTCGTCCAGCCCATCTACGACAGCCTCAAAATCGTCACCATCAAGGGTCTCCCCACCCCGTTCATCGACTGCAGCGCCGCCAACAAGAAGGGTGGCAAGACCAAGTTCAAGTTTGAGTTCAACGGCAAGACCATTGCCGTACCCCTCAAGGAAATGATCATCGACTCCTTTGCCGACCACCAGGACCTTTTCAGACTGCTTAAGAAGGAGTTCAAGGGCATCGACAAGGTCTGCATGTTTGGCATTGCTAGCGCCGACAACTACAAGACTCAGCAGCCCGACCCCTACGGCACCGGCGCCAGCACCGCCGAGCCCGAGTACGCCCTTCTCGGCGACACCTTTTTGCGCTCGGCCTATGTCGTCTACGACCTCGCCAACCAGCAGCTTGCCGTGGCTCAGGCCTACCCCAAGTCCAACGAGAGCAACATTGTCACGATCAAGGCCAACAGCGCCCTTCCTTCTATTACCGGCATGGATGGTACGTACTCTCACTATTCATTATGCGACTCTCACTAATTCTCTATAGCTCCTCCTGAGGACAAGGACAGCGCCGCCGGCATTGCCCGCGCGCCTTCTGCCATGGCCGCCCTGGCTCTCGTTGCCGCCGCCGTTGTCGCTCTGTAAGAGCCTGGCTTGCATTTTGAATACACTGTAAATAATATCCATGTACATGCGGCGAGTATGCATTGGTGCGAGGCACCACGGGCGAACACCATAGAGTTGATACCAAGTTGGCTATAAGAGGTTATGACGCATAGGCACGGCCAATAGCCGAACTAATATTCTTATTTTAAATACTCGAATGAATTCTTTGATTCACGATTCACACTACTACAAAGCATTCCATTTCCACTGCCCCAGATTAGCGCACGATGGCGGATGACGTGCGACACCACCAAGCACCCTGATGGCCGACATGAATGCGGGACGAGCGCTAGTAGCACCACTTCACTTACTCCAAGGGAACCCTTTTGGCCAATTCTGCGGTTTTCTTAAGAAGGCTGACACAAAAGGCATTCTGCATGTTGGGATTTTCTTCTCTCGAATTTTCCTTTCTCTTCCTTGAATTCTCCTCCGTCTTGTCCTGTGTCTATTCTTACCTGCGCAATTCATTTCTTCTGCGCGGCCGTCTCATTTACACCTAACGAGAAGAGTTTCGCTTATACAATAATCACATACAACTCCCACTATGGACGGATGCTGCTGCGGCGACCGCGACGACCTGGAAAAGATTGGGAAGGGTTGGTCCATTGCCATGTTCTACTCCAAGGAGCGCCTTCGTCGCGTCTATGATCTCGACGACGCGCAGCTGACGGCGGCCGTGTCCGACGGGACGCTCGTCCTGGAGACGCTGTGTCTATTCGTCCACGCCTGCATCAAACGCGGCCAATACCGGTATTTTCCACCCTCCCATAACACTTGAAATGAATAAAGTAAGAGAATGAGGAAGAGAGAGAAAAACTGACAGGGTCAAAGGCTACCGTCGGAGTTTTGGAAGGTGCTACATGTGGAATATGGGATTGTGGTGTATCCGTCGGCGCTGACGGAGGATATCGACGTGGCAGGTCTGGGCGTGGACATTACTTTTAGCGATGCGTATTCGAAACATATCGGTATGTGAAAAAGAGATGTGGGGGTCGAGGAAGAGAATGGGAAAAGCTAACGAGAACAAGTCATGTTTGGACGATGTGGGAGTGAGTGCCATCCGCCGCCGTGTCCGTTTCAGTACCTCCAGGAGCCTCCGCCCGTCTACCAAAAATAATTTCCAAAAAAGAAGAGGAAAGATAAAGGGCGTTATACATACAGATAAAGGGGGATATGGTATAAATAACAGTTAGAGGGACTGGTAACGGCGTGTAAGGCGGGTTGGGCGGCGGGCTGATTTATGAGGCATGAAGGCGTAGGACATGATTTTTCAGATTATTATATGACATTTACATGTACAATTGGATAGAATTCTTACACTTCCAAATATATATTCACTCCACCACCTTTTCTCCCACCGCACCATCCCTGTTTGCGCGCCACACGCCCTCCTCCCCCTCAAACTCCTCCCTCTTCCACACCTCCACCGTCTTCTTACACTCCTCTAATGCCTCCTCCCCCGCGCGCCACGCCGCCTGCCTGTGCGCCGACGACACGGCAATCAAAATACTCTCCTCGCCAATCGGCACGGTGCCCAGGCGATGCACCATTGCGATCCCCTGCAAGTCATGTTTCGCCTTGATGGCCTGCGTGATGGACAGCATGCTGCGGAGCGCGAGTTTATGGTAGGCTGTGTAGTGCAGCTCCTTGACGGGCTTGCCGTTGAAATTGTCTCGTGTTGTTCCTGTGGATGTGGTTAGTTTAAAAAAAGAAGAGGGAAGGAGGGGGAGGGGAACGGACCGGCGAAGAGAACGATGGCTCCGGCGGAAGGACTCCGGACGAGGTCCATAATGGCGGTTGCGGAGAGGTGGTCGTGCGTGAGGGCGACGTGGCAGCCGTCGGCGGTGAGCTGCGACGGCTCCTCCTGTGCGGCCATGGTGGAAAGATGAGTGAGAGCGGGAGGGGGTATCGTGGGTTGACGGTGGACGTTGCGATGAAGGTTATGAAGGTGGACGGCTGAAGAGCTGCTGCCCCGCCATGCCCCGCGGTTCGGTCGCCGGTGCGTGGCGGCGGGTGCCGGCGCCGGTCGGGTAGGTCAATGGCAGCAACTTCAGTCTCGAAGCTTGCTTTTTAAGCGAGTTTCGTTATTTTTCTTTAAACTGAGATTTGAGTCTGCTATAATCGCAACTAAATTGTTTGATTGTTAATTTTCTATGGGATTCTTTTTTTTTGGTCTGGTATGTGAAAATATTGGCTGGCCTTCACTCGTGTCTGGGCAAGATTCATGTACGGGGGTTTATTTCCGAGGGTCGTGCTGAATTATTATATAAATGAAAGCATGTGTATGAGATTATTAAACTCTAAATGCAAATAGTCTGGGTTCTGCTAAACTAATTTCGAGTAGGCAACTCCTGCAGTCTCTAGATTGGTCTTTTGTCTCTTGGTCATATTATCAGCTGTGGCAAACCGTCGTTATTAGTAACCAGCTCCCATCGTTTGAACAGAACGCTCAGCGAATGTTCTTGTTTTATTTATTTTCATTACTGTCATTAAATGCTCCCGTACGGACACATTTCCGCCCGTTCAAACACGACATCTCTCATCGACGTCAACGATTACTCACCCGCTACTCTCGTAGAATCGCCTCCACTCGCCTTCGAAATCGCCTCCTGCACTTTTTTCAAACACTCCTCCACACACCGCGTAAACGTGTGCTCCGGGCCCAGCATCTTTCTCCTCCCCGCGCAGCAGTCCTCCCACATAGCCCTTGCCTCTTCCAGCCGGCCCTGCCCTCGATAAATCGTCCCCAGGGTGTGCATGCTGGTCAGCGTGTCCGGGTGCTCCGCGCCCAGCGCGCGCGCCAGCCGCGCCGTCGCATCCTCCGCCAGCCGCGCCGCCTCCGCCCACCGGCCCTGGCCCATATAGATGCCCGCCAGGCTGCCCATGTTGCCGAGCGTGCTCGGGTGCTCGGCGCCGAGTAGCGCCGTGTCCCGTGTTACCACGCGTAGCTGCAGCCTCTCAGCGTCCGCCAGGTAGCCCTGCGTGCGGTAGATCCACGCCAGCAAGGCCACGGACTCGATCGTTTGCGGGTGATCGGCGCCGAGCAGCGAGGCACGGGCGCGGACGGCGATCACTTGAATCTTCTCGGCGTCTTCGACGCGGCCGAGCATCATCAGCGTCGTCGCGAAGCTGTGCACAAGGTTGAGCGTGTCGGGGTGCCGGATGCCGAGAGTTGCCTTGCGGATACATAAAACCTGTATCTGCAGACGGCACGCCTCGTCCCAGCGACCCTGCGCTACGTAAGTCGCAGCCAGGTTGACCATGCTGGAGACTGTGCATGCATGGCATGGCCCAAATCTGGTCTTGCTGGTCTCTAACGCTTCAGTGAGGAGGTCTTCTGCATCTTTCAGCCGGCCAAGTCTCCCCAGCGTCAATCCCAAATTGATCATGCTCATCAAAGTATCAGCATCCTGCATCCCAAAAGCTCTTTTATGAAATTCCGTGATGCGCGTAGCAAGCACCGCCGCTTCTTTATAATGCCCGGACTTTGACAATATTATCGACAAGTTGGTCTGACCTTCCAGTGTCTCGAGATGGTCGACACCTAGGAGCTCCGTTTCTGACTCAACAGCTTCTCGAGCGAGGACCAAAGCTCTGTCATACTCGCCTCGTTCTCCCAGATACCAAGAAACGTTGATCAGAAGCGCGGCCCACCAATGTGCATCGTTTTTCTTTTCCGGGCGTAGCGATAGCAATCTCTCAATATGGGGCAGAACAAGCTGACACTGTGTCCATGTTTCAAAACAACCGCTTGGGAAGTGCTTCGAGGCTAGCTGCAGGAAGTGACTGTCCCAGCGCGAGATCTGCTTCGCGTTGGAGATCCACGCTCGAGTGCAGACCTGAACGAGAGGGTGCATCTCGTATAGCTTCGGTTCTGTTGTGTTTCTCAGAAGCGAGTAGGCAAACAAAACGTCCAAGTCATCCTCTAACGTGCCGTCTTCCGGTTTGATATCCTCACCGTTGTAGCCAGACAGCATGTGGCGAGGTATATTCTGCGGTTGAAAGCAGCTGAGAAGCGACAACAAATTTGCCGCGGCAGGGCTCTCTTGACGAATTTGTTCAAACGTCACCAGCCAAGTAGCTGCAATCGCATTTGACGCTGTGCAGTGTCGTCGAATGTCACCGCCGTCGTGCGTCAGAAGACGCGTCTTTTGCTCATCGTTCGCGAGGAAGCGACCAATGTAGGCGTCGATGGAAATCTTCCGACGATGAATATATGCACATGCCTGGCTGACCGCTAACGGAACGCAATCTAGGCATTTGACGAGGTCGGACGCCACGTCCTTGTCAAATTTGTGATTGAGCTTCTTCTGTAGAAGCAGCAATGCTTCCTCGGAATCCATGGTTTCGAGCTGCTTGATTGCCTGTACAGTCCCTACCAACTTCTCCGCGACATTTAGATTCCGAGATGTCACCAGTATCTTCCCACTGACGGAACTCGGCAAATATGACGCTATTGGTGAATCCTTGGCTCGATCATACAGAACGGCCAAGTCATCGGCATTGTCCAGGATGATCAGCCACGGAGGTATATCCCCTCTCTCAAGTTCGTCGCGAACAAGAGCCAAGATATTCTGCTTCGGATCATGGCGGCCTGGCAAATCGAGCCTATTGGCAATAGACCGGTAGGACTCTTCAAAGGTCGACTTGGTGTGCGCGTGAACCCAGTATACACTTGTCTCCGCCTCGGTGCCGCGTATCTCATATGCAAGCTCAATGGCAATTTGTGACTTCCTAAGATGAGTCAGAAATGCGGTATATATGTTGTATCAAGATCGCTTACCCAAAACCTCCCATACCAAGGAGTGCTATCCGAGTTGTCTCGCTTTGGAGCTGCTGGTGAACCCAATTCTGGATTGCCGGTCGCGGCACGAAATCCAGATCCCGTGGGAACGGCACCATGAATTGCCCTTTCTTCACAATGGACCTCTCTGAATTATCTGAAAGAGACAGCTGCTCAACCATGTTTCTCGTTTCCAGAACAATAGCGCTATGAACAGTTAGCAGCAATCTGTCAACACCATGACTGGCCTTACGTATTGTCAATCAGGAGTCCATCCATAATACGCTTATTGTATTTATCCAACGCTGCGACCGCAGACTCGATTTCTTCGCGGCTAAACGGCCATTTCAGCGCCCGTACCCAAAAATTGCGCTTTCCTCTCCCGTCGGCCTTGCGCTCGAGCTTGTGGTCCAACTTCTGTAGCATGGAGAAGCATCCTGCGAGGTGATCTTTCAAATCGCGGGACGATGCCAGTAATTCGCCCTGCGCCGATATCAAGCTCTGCGCGTGGCCGAGTGTGGTCTTGAGACCGCTGATTTCCCTTTCGAGGCTTGATATCTCGTCGCCCGCGTTGGTGACGGCAGCGGAGTACTTAGACAGCGACGTGACGACTTTGACCGAAATGTCAACAACCGCGATGACGCTCGCCGCTACACTGAGGCCGTCCATCGTGAACGGTGACGTCTTTTGATGAAGCAGGTTTCAGCTGATGCCATCTGCATTGCACTTTGTGCGGCTGATGGGCAGCAACAAATGAGCGACTGCGCCTCCATTGCGTGCACGCTACGAAACAGAAAAACAAAGTCCAATCGTTGGTAAGAATGACAATAATATCATCTTCTTGATATTATTTCCCAGCAGAAGTTTCTGATTTATCGTAATTGAATAGTTTCTCTTAATTTTTTTGAATCATAGTGAAGATGTAGGAATCGCCCCAGTTGCCACAGTGCAGGCAGCGCTTGGGTGAGACAGCTCCGCTGTGGACGCATTACGTGCGCTGTGCAACTGCAGCCGTCAACCGAATCACTGCAACCTACTACAACACCATCTCGCAACGGGCATAAACACCACCACCGCGTTCGCGCACATCAATCGCCGCTATGGGCGATGCATATGACGCACGATACTCGGACCACGGGCGGCCGCACTCTAGAGACGACCGAGATCCTGATCGAACATCCGACCAAAGACGAGACGACTACTCGCGATCGCGGCAGGGTAAACACTTAACCTGAGCCTCTCAGGAGGATGCATCCTTGTTTTACAGCGCCTCAGCACCTCAGACGAACATACAACACGCATTACTAGGCGCACAGCTGTTTCGGGCACTTTGGGCTAACTTCCCTACGGGCTGGCGAGATTCCTCCAGGTCTCCCCCCAGACAAGATTCACACAGGGCCTCTGGCTGGCAGCAGAGAGACATGCCTCGCGAGACGCGTTATGAAGACCACCGGCGCCACGGGAGCAGAAATGGCGGCCGTGGACGGGACCACAGAGATCAAGCCTATGCGCAAGACGATTATGGATCCATGTACGATGAAGCACCTCGCGACGCCGAAGCTAGACACTACGAAGATGATAGAGACGCCTCGAGCCGTGGACGGTCTGGCTACCACGACAGAGACGAGCCTCAAAACCTCTCGCACTCAGAAGACAGATACCGCAGCCGTTCCCGTAGTCCTGGTCGCGACGCTGGCAGGCCATCAGATACTGTGATTCTCGAAGGTCTTCCACACGGCATCTCCCAGAACGAGGTTCGTTATCCACGAAAACGAGACGCCAGTATATCCCTTCCCGGTCATTTCAACATTGCCCAACTTGCCCACCATGCAGTCCAGCTATAGTTGCGAAATGATCCAAGACTAATACAGAGCCAACGACTAGCTTCGTGAGAGCCTACTGAACAACTCAATTGCTTCTGAGAGCCCATCATTTGACATTCGACTACCATCGTCAAAAGGTACGTACCGGCGAACTGAACAGACTTGCTTCTGTAACTAATCGCTTCAGGCCCCCGACGTGCCTTTATCCAGTTTGAGCACATTGATCGTGCCATTGACTTTGTTCAAGAGCACTACCCGAAAATTCTCATTACCCTGAGGCATTCGACTGATGAAGCACCAGACGGCCAGTTTGATGCATACTTGCATTATGCGCGACCTAGGGACGATGCTGATTCGCGCGATGCCAACGGAGATTGGATATGCAATCAGGTATGCTAACCCGAACTCATACATGGATTTAATCTGACAGAAATAGTGCGAGGCTTCAAACTTCTCTACTCGACCTGTTTGTCGTGACTGTGGGTGCTATCCGTCCGGCGTACACTGGCAGCAGAGCCTCACTGGCGCCGCCGATGCGGCAGACTCTCCTTCTCAGATGGTCGTCGTATTCCCGCTTGCACCGTTTGTCGACGAAGAGATGCTCGCGCGCGAGATGAAGCGACTCGAGCTTGAGAAGCCGGAGCCAGCTAAAACAACTGCTAGTGCACCTAAGCTGAAATCAACCGCGCCCACCAGCACTGGGCAAGGTTATGGTGCCTCACAAGGCTCACTGCACCGAGTGTTTCTCATGCGCGATGCGCAAACAAACGAGACATTTAAATATGGGTTTGCCGAGTTTTGGACTGTTGAAGATGCCACGGCTGCCGTGAAGAAATTCAGCATGGCTCGAAATTTTACGATAGCTGGCTGCGCTGTGACCATCTCGACAATCCATCTCGGCGTTTTCTTGCCAGATGAAAGCGTGCCGACTCCTGCGACGGAAAGTCAAACATTTCACCCACTTTTCAACCCATCAATACGAGTTCGATACAGGGATGACCACGTCTACCCCAGTCAACGAATGGTCGCTCCAGAGCCGCCGGCGGGAATGCGTGAAAAAGCTGCAGCTGAAGCGCAGGATAATGTGAAACAAGCAAAGAAGCGCAAAGCGGACGGAAATCTCGGCAATGCCGCGAAAAAGCCCGTCGCCATGGCTGGGAAAATGGCAATGTGGCAACAAAAACATAACGAACTACGCGGCGAAAAAGGGCCCAAGGACGACACATCTGAGGTTGGAGACGGTTCTAAGTCTCAGCCGGCAAAACTCTCGTCAGCCAACGCAACTATCAAAATCTCGCTTTCCTCTGCGTCCAAACTCACAGGTCAACATGAGGCAAAGTCTGAAGAAGCTAGTGGGAGAGCTGCGGCCTCGTCGCCGGCAAAAGAGGCAGACGCCACGCCAGAGTCATATATGGATCGAGATCGGCTCATGTGTCTTATTTGCATGCGCAAATACAAATCCGCCGACGAAGTCAGCATCCACGAGCGATCGCGGAATCACAAGACAGCTATGGAAAATGACGAGCTTGTCAAAGCCGCCTTGCCGCGTCTCGCTGTCCGCGACAAGCGATTACAAAAACAGGCCAAGCCTGCGGCGGCTCCCGACGCTGAAAATACAGGCGAGAGCTCGGTTGCAGCAGATCAATATCGTGACCGTGCTAAGGAGCGCCGTGCAGCATATAGTCAGCCAAAGAAGCCGGTGGTCCAGCCTGAGCAGACCAAAGAAAAGAAATCATCTTCTACGGCTGCCGCCGCTGCTCCTGCTCCGTCCAAAGGCGCCAACTTGCTTGCAAAGATGGGCTGGACTGCGGGTGCAGGGCTGGGTGCCAACGGTGAAGGGCGGACTGAAGCCATCGAGACAAATGCGTACCAAGAAGGTGTTGGTCTTGGCGCCGAGGGTAGCAACCTGGGCGACGCGGCCGAACGAGCAGGACGGCAGACGCGGGGAGGCTACGCCGAGTACGTGAGCTCGGTGCAAGACAGAGCCAGAGAGCGGTACAACAAGCTTGGATGAGTGGGGGACAAGCACGTTAAGGCGTTTATAATTGGCTGGAGTTATAGATATGGAACATTGCATAATAAATTTGATTTTTAACAACGAATCATTATGTCTGTATTTCAATCTGATTTACAATTAAATTCAAGAATAATAAACCCAGGGAATAGTTGCCGTCGTCAAATCTCAGCCTCGCCGATGCGCTGCGCTACCATTGGCCAGGTCGACCGCTAGCAGCTCCCCGCAGTGGAGCAGCAGTCGCAAGGCTGAGAACCGCCAGCGTCCAAATTTTTTATTTTTTTGAACAGTGCCGTCTTTTGGAGACGACCAGACCGTTGCTGACGAAACCTCAGCATTAATCTCGCCAGTTGATTCCTGAACATAATCTGGAACATTCAGCAACAGAAAAAAATCATCTACTCTCGTTGCCGAATTAAATTCTGCCGAAATGGACTCCGCGACCGCCCAGGTCAAGGTGATCTTCACCACCAACGAGGCCGACTTGGAGCTGCCCGAGGCCAGGAGACAATTGCTCGTCCCAGCCGGTACGTGCGACTCTACCTGCCGCTACTTTGCGATGTTGTGAACCAAAGATCTAACCAGAATACAGATATCAAGCGCTATGGCCTCTCGCGCATTCTCAACTCCGAGTCCATGCTCAACACCGCGTCGCCGATCCCGCTCGACTTTCTCGCCAACGGCACCTTTCTCACAACCTCGATTGAGGAGTACCTCGCCAGCGAGGGCTTCTCGTCCGAAAACACGCTCACGCTCCAGTACGTGCGCAGTCTGCTGCCCCCCTCGTACGAGGCCAGCTTCGAGCACGACGACTGGGTCGGCGGCGTCGACTGCCTGTCCGCGACCTCGGCCGCCGGCCGCCTCGCCGAGGGTACCGTGAACGAGCGCATCGCCAGTGCCTCCTACGATGGCCTCGTCCGTATATGGAACCCGCAGGGCCAGGTCGTGGCCACGTCCGCAGCTGGCGCCGGTGGTGGCCACTCGCTGCGCCTCAACGACATTAAATGGCTGTCGACGAAGCAGGTGGCTTCCGCCGGTCTCGACCGTAAGGTCGTCGTCTGGGACTACGCTGAGTCGGCTGACGGCTTCTCCGGCACCCTGAAACCCAACATGGAGCTCTGGGGCCATGGCAAAGCCATTCTCGCCATCGATACCAGCCTGTCGACGCGCCGTATCCTGACCGCCTCTGCCGACGGCCAGATCGGCCTCTGGTCGACGTCGAAGCGCACCGCGCCGCAAGCTGATCCCGAAAGTCTGCCCGCTGCTCACACCACCAAGAAGGCCAAGCTTGCCGGCTCCGCGACCACAGCTCAGCGCGGCCCGCTCGCGCTGATCCCCGCGCACGACGAACCCGTCACCGCCGCCATCTTCCACCCGCACGACGCCACGGTCGCGTACACGGCGTCCGAGGACCACACGGTCAAGACGATTGATCTCACGACGCAGCGCCAGGTGTCGCGCCTCACGACCATGCACCCGCTGCTGTGCGCCGCCGCGATCCCCGAGAAGAACCTCATCGCGGCCGGTTCGTCGGCGCGCCACATTACCCTCCTCGACCCGCGTGAGTCGGCGGCGTCGACGGCCGCCATGACGCTGCGCGGCCACGTCAACATGGTGGTCTCGATTGCGGCGTCGCCTGAGAACAGCTATTCGCTCGTGTCAGGCTCGCACGACAGCACGTGCCGCGTGTGGGATCTGCGCAGCGCGCGCTCGGGCACCATGGAGGAGGGCGGCGGCAGCGTCAGCCAGCCCGTGTACACGATCGGCCGGGAGTGGCTCAAGGGCAAGAAGCTGCCGTCGGCGGGCGATGGCGCCAAGGTGCTGAGCGTGGCGTGGGACAAGACGTGGGGTATCGTGAGCGGTGGTGAGGATAAGAAGGTGCAGATTAACAGAGGGAATGGCCTGCTGGCAGAGTAGGGGAGCGGAAGTAGGAAAAATAAAATGTATATACATAGACTATGAATGAATTCAAGGGCAAAAGAATGATGTTTTTTATATTTCAAACAAATTCGATTGTATCATTTGTGTTATACTATGTAGTATTTATATGTCGTGTCTTCATAATTCATGACTGTTCACATTGCTTCACGATGGCACTGTATTTGCCGCTTGCTAACGTGGGGTGTAGCAGTGACAAGACTTCTTTCTGAAGCCTGTCTGTTGGAAAAGTGAGCTTCTCTGCCTTGATCGCGTCCAGGATGTATCCAATGACGGTACCAATCTGCAAGGGCGGATCGCGGAGGAGCTTGGCTACATCTGTGGGGCCCAGGTTGTCGTTTGCCTGCCATAGGTAAAACGTGCGGAGTGCCGAGGGGGACGCGAATAAGCGATTGTCCGGGCGAGACGCCCGTCTCTGGGCGATCTTGGCTTCGGCGGCGGCGATCAACGTGTCTCGCGCAGCAGCGGCTTCGGCAACCACCAGCTCTTGCATTACTTCTTCGATGGAGCCGTCGCTAAACTCGGACTCCGAGTCCTCGACGGACTCGATCTCAGAGTCGAGTTCAGACTCAACGTCAGACACCACTGGGGTAGGTGGAATTGGAATGGGTTGACGGAGTTCTGCATGGCAAGGTCGCTCTGGTGGAGGATCCATGGCAAGTCGTCGTTCTTCAAGGACATGATATAATTGAAGACCCGCGTATGCATCCGCGGCGGAATCTAGAATACGTTAGCCGGTGGCACATCCTTGTTTTCCGCGCTTGTACTAACATGTAAGCTGTTGTGAGGTCAAAGGCTTGGACCAGTTGCTGCTCCGTACCGTCTGGCCCTTGAACAATGGCAGCTTGAGCAACTCATGTACCTGCGTCGCCAGGGCCACGGGCACCTTGTTGATCAGCTTGCGCCTCTGCTTGTCCTCGGCGTGCTTCACCAGCTTGTACAGGTGGCTCAGCTCAAAGATGCCCCGCGCGTCGACGCCCAGGAAGTTGCGCAGCCGCGTGCAGTCGGCCTGTACGTGCACGCCGACCTTTTCCACGCGCGGATCCTCCATGATGGCGCGAAACGTCGGCGCCACAAAGTCGTCCTTGGGGAACAGCGCGATGTGGAAGAGCCCGATGCGGCCGGGGCTGGCCACCTGGATCAGGGACACGTTCTCGCGCGGGCCGTCCTCGCGCTTGGCGTAGGCCACCCACTCGAGGTCGAAGCCGAGCACGGGCTGGTTGCGAAAGTACTTTTGGCAGACGTGCTCCATGGTGTGCTTGCTGGTGCAGTAGTGCACCTTGACGTTTTGGGTCGACCCATCGGGGCCGGTGCTCTTGTACATGGTGTGCGACCAGAAGGAGCCGGGACTGTCTTTGGGCAGCCCGCGCGCGGCATCGAAGAGTTCTTTGCAAATGTTGAAGTCCAGGGATGTAAGTGGCGGCTCAACTTTGGGTTGAGGCTTTGTGGTTGGAGGCACAGGAGGCTGCGCTGCCGTGTAAGTGCTCGTCGTTTTTTTCGCCACAGTCTTGGTCATAGCTTTAAGGACCGGCAGCTTCTTTTGCGGTGATTTCTTTGAAGGTGTTGTATTTGTTGTCTTTGGAGACGACAGAGGCTGCGCTGCTTCGGGTGGCATATTCTCGGTGGCGCCAGCAGCAACTTCCTGCGACTGAAAGAAGCGCTTAAAGTCCAGCGAAGGATATAAACAGGGAAGCTCCTTTTCCGGCGAGAATCGTATTCCCGCGCCTGGATTCCAGAGACCCGTCCTCGCCGAGCCCAGTCCTCGTCGGGTGGCCTCAGAGTACATGTTGCGCGTGGTGCTGGCCGTCGAGCTTCCCGCCGCAGAGTTTACTGGACGATGACGGCCGGCCAGCATCTGCGCAGCAGCACGCGCATTCTTATTATGCGCCATGGAGAAGAGCCACTACCTAGCCATGACCGAGTCCGAATCCTGCAGCTGGGCTTTCCAGGCAGCAATGCAGGCGATACAACCCCAGGCGGCCCATTATGCGACCGCAATTCACGGTGGCTGGGCGCTGTATTAGCGGCCCGGCCTGTGTTTCAGTGGACACAGCGCACTGCAGCACAATGCAGCTGCAGAACGGCTGGCGCAGTGGCTGGCGTGCCACCGCGGGGGAGACTTCTTAGTCAGCAGCGCGTGTGCACGTGCGCTGGCGGGACAGAACTCTGTTAGAGCTAGTGTTCCCAGTGCGGGCTTGATGAGGCACGGCAAAACCGATATAATTCTGAGCTGCATATTCGTTCGCGGCTCTTATTCATTTCCGACGTGAAATTGCGAAGTTCCGACTGCTGTTTTCTCTAGTGGTGCTCTTAGGTCACACATATCATTCGAAATGGCTTCTCAATTACTACCCCTCGGTGAGTGAGCAAACGTCTCATGGTTCATCGATTGGAAAGCTAATTGGAACAGAACTCATCGACAAGTGCGTCGGATCGAGAATCTGGGTCATCATGAAGGGCGAGAAGGGTATGGCGTATTTACGAAGCGCGGCGAGCCAGCCTTGAGTGTAGACTAACGTCATGCAGAGTTCAGCGGCACCCTTGTTGGTTTCGACGACTACGTCAGTGAGTAGCCATCTTACTCGCGCAGTTGTCAAATGTATGTGCTAACAAGAGTAGACATGGTGTTGGAGGATGTCACAGAATTGTGAGAATGACGTTGCCCGAACATAACGAACTTGTACTAACTAGAGAAGCGACTACACTGGCAACCACACAAAGCTGCCCAAGATTCTGCTAAACGGCAACAATATTTGCATGGTGCGATATAGGTCCCTTTGTAACTTTCAAAAGAAATCCACTAACCGGGTATACAGCTGATTCCTGGTGGCGAGGGCCCCGGCGAGGCTTGATTGGGGTGACGGATATGAGTGGATGACGAAAATACACGGTTCAGCTTGAAGCGACCCGACTTTTAATGACCTGTGGATGAAACAGAATGCCTTGCTATTTGGCGACTGCTATATCATATGCATCACGTCACAAAGCGCCGCTCGCGCTTGGATGAGTGACTGGCGCGTAGCAGAAAAGTACAATAGACACAAAAATACCAAAGACCATAAATTCATTCCCCGTTCAGAGTGAAACTATATGTAGTCACGCGCCAAAATAGCGACTTTTCTTTTCAAAATGATTATATGCTTTAAAGACACCCCAACGCCTTGGAATAACCGTTTCCCATGGTAGGCATCCTCACATGCCGTTGGACTGCATGTTGCCCTGCTCGCCCGTGTTGGTGATGCGCCGCAGCTCCCACTCGCGGGTGAACTCTTGGTGCAGCATCTCTAGCTGGTTGATGAGCTTCTCGCACACTGCGGTGAAGACGTCGCGCGACGTTATCGTGCCGTCTGTTTGCACGCGGATGAAGAGCTCCGGGACGTTGGGGTGACCGACTGCGAGCGGTTAGTACCCAATTCAAAGGGACAGTAGGTAAGGGGGAGGCGGGAACGTGGGGACATACGCTTGTAGCCTGCCATGAGAACGTTCGGGTGCAGCTTGAGGTGCTCGGCGAGCAGGTGGCCGAGCGTGTGGTCTTCCTTCTTGAGTACGAAATCTGATGTGTTGGACATGCCTGCAGGAGAGTTAGCTTCTTGTAACCGCTGCAAGCGGAGAAAAATTGCGTCGCGTACCAGAGTAGACCTTCTCCTCAATCTTCTTCTCGCCTTCGGCGAGCAGGAAGAGCTCGAAACTGGAATTGGTTAGCATCAGGGCTCGCCGCCTTTTTACACTGCTTTCTTGAACAATATGTCGATATTCACGACATAATTCCAATCAAAATCCAAGACGTACCGATCGGGCGCGTTCATAGTGGCGGTTTGATGAACAGAGAGTCGTGTGTCGTGTGAGGGTCAAGTTGGAAGGGATGAGTATGCGCGGCGCAACTAGTCGTGATGCTCTAGGTCCAAGGGCGCAATTAAATGGTCGACGGATAGTCTTTCACGGCAAAGACGCTCTTAAAAAGCCGATTTTCGTGAGTTGGTGATGTTTGCGCCAGATTGGGTAGGTTTTCGAGATGGCACGTTTGAGCAGCTCACTCAGTCGCATTTGGGTGCTTCAAAAAGGTGGTTAATAATCGGCTAAACTGCGTGGCCTAACGTTTTGGTGGGCGCTGGAACGCCTTGTAGATTCCGATTTACAGGCGCTGTGATGAAAATACAGGTGCCCGCTACGGGCAGTAGTGTGTGCTGTTAGTGGAGCGAATCTGGTGCCTGTTCTACCTAGTAGGCTATCGAAGCCTTGATGGCTTCTGACTCTCAATTGTTTAAAACATAAAAAGGAGATTCTGCAGTATTTCAGAACGAAGCGGCCTTCTTCATCGTGATGAAATGAGATGCTTGATGGATTATCGGCTCAACTCCCTCGCCAGCATTCAGCAAGCCGCAAGCTGTACCTTGCTCGTTGTAATTAGTTGATGGTGTTGGCGATGCCATAGATGCCAGCTAGAATACCAAGTATCAGCGAGGATACCGACAAAAGTCCGTTACGGTTCCGGCGCAGTTATTTTCGGAATTGTATTTTAATTTCAATTGACGAAGGCCGATCGGCGTTCCGCGCAGGTCCTAGTTTGGTGGCGCGGTTGCCGTACCTGGTGGCCTATATCAAACTGCAGGACCAGCGCAGGTATCAGTTCCTGCGCAGTATCTTTTGGGAGACTGCGTTTTGCTTCGTATCTGCACTTTGGATTAAGGCTGATTTCAAGATAATGAGAAAGTAAGAGAATGAGGTCTGACCCATCCATTATCAACCGGCAGCCGCACGAAGCCAAGGTTGTGGCTGGCTGCTTTACAAGCCCTCTCTATATATTTAATTAGTCGTAATAATAATTCAAACCTAAATACAACTCTCCGAGGAAAATAAAATTATACTGGAATTTTTATGACTCGCGTCCCGAAAGTCTTGTTGTCTGGCAGCAAGTGCTGCCGTGGGGCAGCTCCGGAATCTTCAAGGGGCTCCTCGAGGGCAGTACTCTGCATCAAACAAGCATCGATGCTACGCCTGCCAATGGACTTTTCATAACAGCCAATGCCGCGAACACCGCCTGGCCTTTTTCGGCAGGCCCAAAGACACTCACCACATGCTGCCACGCTGCTCCTCGCCTGCAAGAGCCTGCCGCTCGCCTTGAACGAGCTGCGCTGGATCAGAGAATATGTCGACCAAACCACTAAACCAGCTCAACGAGAGCGGCGCCTGGATGCGCTCTGTCGCCAGAGAGGCCAGGGCGTGCCTCTTCAATATATTTTGAAATCCCAACCCTTTGGTGTATTGGACATCACCTGCAAGCCTGGTGTACTCATCCCGCGACCGGAAACGGAGGCTTATACATATCATCTGGCCACCGAGGTGAACCAGCTTAGACGCCGGCATGGCTTACAGGAGCTCCGAGTGCTAGATTTTTGCACTGGTACGGGCTGTATACCCTTGCTTCTCTTTTCTTTGTTGCAAAAATCGTTGAATTCATTGCAGGTTCAAGGCGTCGATATCTCGACTGAAGCCGTCAATTTGGCTCGCCATAATCTAGCTGCCAACGAGCGGCTAGGGCATCTCAACACCATCCCTGGGCAGAAGCAGGTGGAAATCACGCAGTGTGACCTTTTCAACGAGTCAGAGATGCAAACCATACTTTCTACGAACTGGGACGTCATAACTTCGAATCCACCATACATTTCGCTCGACGTCTGGCGCAGCGGCCGCGGCCAGATGGGCCACTCGGTTCGCAAGTTTGAGCCTGCGTTAGCTTTGGTGCCTGGCGCCCATCTCGAGCCGCCACCGGGGTGGCAAAGTGCGGACGTCTTCTACGCTAGGCTGCTCGACATTGCGTACCGTGTCAAGCCGAAGCTGCTGCTTTTGGAGATTGGCGATGAAGCCCAGGCCTTGCGGGTGGTAACGAATTATCTTTCTCACCCGCTGGCGAACCATTCTACAGTCGAGCTGTGGCGTGATGCGCCAGATGTGCATGGAGATGGAGATGGCCAACAATTCGGCATTAATCCGATTGGAAACCGGGGATATACCGTGCCTATCAAAGGAAGCGGCAACATTCGATCCATATTAATTAGAAATTCTGAGGCGTCGTCGTGAGTATAGCAACCGAGAAGCAAAGAGTGGCGGACTTTGAGGTGAACATCTTGGCTGGGCAGAATACTCGTCCGGCTCGCCAATCTCGCCAAATATGAAACGAAATTCAAAACATGATAAATAATGTAAAATAATCGATTAGAGCAGAATCCTATGTTTTTCTTTCCTTTTTTAATTCAGATTCCTCTTGTTGACGAAATGCTGGTGCCGACATAAAGTCCGCTGCGACCGAGTCACGTGAGCATCAGGTAATTTTGAGCATTCGCCGCCCCATACCGGGTTCGAAGCTTCCAGCTCGGAGCACCTCTATCGCCAATTCCGCCCAATCACTCATCGATCGACCTTGCGCAACCATTGGTTGTTTACCATCCAAAGAAGTCTTCTCTGAGCCGCCAAGCGATCGAATTGCGCAGCTCATGAAGTAGCTTCAACCGCGCCACAAGCCCACCCATCACCTGGCCGGTGGTTCCGCATACCGCGCAACATCAACCACCAACATGTCACGCTTGCTACGACAATCAGGCCAGCTGCCGCGGCTCCTTAGAGTCTCGCAGCAGGCCACCCTGCAGCGAGGCGTGCGTCTTGCCTCGCTGTCCCGAGCCACCGCAACTCCGGTCCTTCGAAACAGCCACGCTAACCAGCTGCGATGCTACGCCTCGAAACCCCCGCGACAGGACAAGGACAAGGAGCCCAAAAAGAAGGCCGAAGAGCCAAAGGACGAAAAGACGACCGAGGAGAACAAGCCCGAGGCCCAAGAAGATGGCGTGAAGAAGGAGGACTCCAAGCCTTTCCCCAAGCCTGAAGGCTGGATTTACTTATCCAAAGATGAGATCAAGCAAATGCAAGGTTTCTATGAAGTTATCCCAGAGGCACAAAGGGAGCGGCTGGACGAAATTCTCAAGGGCGTCGAAGTTACTGGAGCCCCTCCTGAGATCAGAGATATTCTCGCCAAGCTGAAGAAGGGCCCTGGCCACTTGTCAATCATGGACAAGGGCCGGCTCATGCGCTCCGTTTTCACAATGGCTGAGCGATTGGCCGAATGGGAAATTCAGCAGGAGAAGAAGGACGGCCTTTTTACGCAAAACAAGGTTGGCGAGGAAAACAAAGACGAGACGGGCCAGCAAAGAAACCAGGAGCAAAATCAGAGCCAGAACCAAGGACAACAGAAGCCCGGCGATGAGAACACCAAGATCGTCAATGTCCGAATCAGCCTGATGCAGACAGTCCTGCTTCTGGGTATCATCTTTTACTCTCTTGAGGGAATGGGCTCCATCTCAGAGAAGCAAATCACTTGGCAGGAGATGCGCAAAGCATTCCTTGACAAGGGTCTCGTCCAGAAGCTGGTAGTTATTGACGGATCTCGCGTCCGCGTTGACCTTCACCCTAACGCTTCGCAAGGCGACGATAAGAGACAATATGTTTTCACAATTGGATCTGTCGAGTCATTTGAAAAGAAGCTGGAGGAGGCTCAGGATCAGCTCGGCATTCCCCAGAACGATCGCATCCCAGTCAGCTATGAGACCGGCGGCAGCACGATAGGAAACATTCTTCTAGCCTTTGGCCCTACGTTGCTATTCATTGGTCTGATTCTCTATACCCAGCGTTCTATGGGAGGAGGTCGTGGTGGCGCTGGCGGCATGTTCAACTTTGGCAAGAGCAAGGCCAAGAAGTTCAACGCGGAGAGTGCCGTCAAGGTCAAGTTTGCTGATGTCGCCGGTCTCGAGGAGGCCAAGACGGAGATTATGGAGTTTGTCAACTTCTTAAAGCAACCCGAGAAGTTTGAGAAGCTCGGTGCCAAAATTCCTCGCGGCGCTATTCTTGCTGGCCCTCCCGGTACTGGTAAGACACTGCTCGCCAAGGCAACCGCTGGTGAATCTGGCGTGCCTTTCTTCAGTGTGAGCGGATCTGAATTCGTCGAGATGTTTGTCGGTGTCGGTCCTTCCAGAGTCCGTGACCTCTTCGCGGAAGGTCGCAAGAACGCCCCATGCATCATCTTCATTGACGAAATCGATGCCATTGGCCGAGCGAGACAGGATAGCGGCAAGGGATTCGGAGGCAACGACGAGCGTGAAGCGACCCTGAACCAGATTCTGACGGAAATGGACGGTTTCAACACGAGAGAACAAGTCGTTGTTCTTGCTGGTACCAACCGTGCGGATGTTTTGGACAAGGCCCTGATGCGTCCTGGTCGTTTTGACAGACACATTTATGTCGACCGTCCTACCATGAGCGGTCGTCAAGAAATCTTCAGGGTCTACCTGAAGAAGATTGTGACGAACGAGGATATTGATCACCTCGTGGGACGCCTGTCGACGCTTACACCCGGTTTCTCTGGTGCTGATATCTCAAACGTCGTTAACGAAGCTGCGCTGATTGCTGCGCGTGCCAACGCCGACGACGTCAAGATGGAGCATTTTGAGCGCGCCATTGAGCGTGTTATTGGTGGTCTGGAGCGCAAGTCTCTTGTGCTCAAGCCCCTGGAGAAGAAGACTGTGGCCTACCATGAAGCTGGCCACGCCATCTGCGGTTGGTTCTTGCAACATGCCGATCCTCTCCTCAAGGTCTCCATCATTCCCCGCGGCCAAGGCGCTCTGGGTTATGCTCAGTACCTACCCCAGGACGCCTACCTTATGAGCACAAATCAACTCATGGACCGCATGGCCATGACCATGGGTGGACGCGTCTCCGAGGAGCTGCACTTTCCCACCGTCACGACTGGAGCTAGCGATGATTTCAAGAAGGTCAGCCAGATGGCACGCAGCATGGTTACGCAATGGGGCATGTCTGACGTAGTCGGTCCCGTTCACTTCGACAACGACCCCAACCGCATGCAGAAGCCTTTTGCCGAGTCTACAGCCCAACAGATCGACCAGGAGGTGCATAGAATAGTCGACGAAGCCTACCAGCGCTGCAAGGATCTTTTGGTAGAAAAGAAGAAGGAAGTTGGCCTCATCGCCGAGGAGCTTCTGAAGAAGGAGGTCCTTGTGCGCGACGACATGGTGCGCATCCTCGGCAAGCGTCCATTTGAGGACAATGAGGACTTTGAGAAATACTTTGGTGGTAGCAAGGAGGAGAGTGCGCCACCACCTTTCCCCGGCGACGGCAAGGCGCCCACGCCCGGTGACTCCCCACAGCCCTCGCCGGCGTTCAACGAGCTGTCGAGATCAGAACAGAGCCGACTATAATCGGTAGCTGCTTCGTGTCTATCGCATGGCTTTTAACCGGTGTTGGGACTCCTGGATGCGCAGGCTTTATTACGATTATCCCGTCATTCAGTACCCTCTCAACTCTACAAAAAGGAAAGAAGGGGACTTTGTAAACATACAGAAAACCCCTTATCTTGTGTATTTTTTTTTGGGCGTTTACGTCATGGTGGTTGCGTCAACTCCTCATTTCTTTGTAATATGTACTCTTATGGCTAGATAGAAGACTTTTGTCGAATAAAAAAAACCTCAACTATACCAATGGATCCCAGTTCTGTGTCATGAAGGGCAAAATGTGAAGCAAACGTATGACAACCGATCCATCAGATTCGACGGCAGCTCCTGCAGTGGAACCTCTGATACCTAGCGCACGAAAGCGAGCTATTGACATTGGGAAAGTACTAGTTGATGCGTTGCTCTGCCCGATCAGCACGCTGAATTGCCGTTTCCAACAATAGTTCGGCTGCCAACAGGACCGCCCTAAGGAGTGCGCCAATAAACCTAGCGTGCCATGGGCCAACGAAGTCCTTGGCGAAATGGCACGATGTAAAACGCTGGTGTTGATCTGCAGTGTCAGCCCGCATCGCTGCGATGCCCGAGAAGAACTGACAAGTACATGGGGATCTACTTTTAGGGTTTTACATCGTTAACACACAATCGATCGGCAAAGGACGATGAAATAGATTGTGGTAGTTTTGTGGCACTAGACGGGAAAAGTCGTGACGTCGATGCACACCAACAAAGCCGGCCGGCCACCGGTCAAGCCATGCTGGAGCTAGCTCGTTATGCGTTAGATGCGTAAATCTAGCAGGAAATGGCATATTTAATTAGTGAAGGCGCAAAACCCGCATCTGGCCCGTCGATGCCCTGTGCTGGTTGTCTCCGTCGCGAATCGTCACACCAGCGTGCCACCCACATGACGCCCGCAAGCAGAGCCCCGTCTCGTAGTTTTCGTGGCGTACATAAAGCCGGTACAGCCATGGCTTCGCTTTCCATTATAAATCATACCTTTAATTCAATTCAAGTGACTACCTAGATGCAATGGGCAAGACCGGAAGTATGGCGTCCAAGTCGTCGACCTCGCTGCGCCATGTCGAGGCCGTGTCCACCACCGCCGACGTGTCAGTCCTGCACGGTTTGTCCCTGTACCAGCGCAAATGCATGCTGATCAACCGCGAGATTGACGCGTACGGCATGGGCCGGTACCAGTGGTACGTCTGGGCGCTGTGCGGCTGCGGCTACTTCATCGACCTGCTCTGGGCGCAGGCGTTTGGGCTGGTCCTGAGCCCGCTGCAGCAAGAGCTCGGCTTCGGCGATGGCCGGTCCGGGAACATCGCGACGAGCTTCAACGCCGGTCTGACGGCGGGCGCCTTTTTCTGGGGCTTCATGGCGGACATTATCGGTACATTCTTCCTTCTCCCAGTGACGTTGTGCCTGGTCTAATACAGCAGGTAAAGGTCGAAAGTGGGCATTCAACTTGACGTGCCTCGTGTCGTCCGTCTTTGGGCTCTGTCTCGGCGCTTCTGAGAATTACACCACCTTCCTCGTCCTCACGGCCTTTGTGGGTTTCGGTGTCGGTGGCAACATCCCTGTCGATTCGGCCATTTTTCTCGAATTCGTGCCGCGCAACCGCCGATTCCTGCTCGCCTGCCTGTCCCTCTTCCAGCCGCTCGGCGTCATCGTGTCCAGTGCCATCGCTTTCGGCTTCATTCCAACTTATTCCTGCTCGCCCAACTTCTCCGAACCGAGTCCGCTGCCGTCGTGCCACGGTGTCACAGACGGTACAGAATGCTGCACGTGCGGCAGCAATAAGGGCTGGCGCTACTTGCTGTTCACCACCGGCGCGCTGTCGCTGACCGTGTTTGCGCTGCGGTTTTTGGTGTTTACGTTTAAAGAGACGCCGAAATACCTCGTGCACTGCGGTCGCGATGAGGAGGCAATTGCGACGATGCGGCATATTACAGGTGGCAAGGACAGCACCTGCAGCATCACGAGCGAACTGTTCAAGAGCGTCGAGCGGGAATACGAAATCGAAACCAACAGCAGCGGCTCGCAATCTTCCGTATCATTCCCGGTAGCTGCCGTACATTCTACCTGGTCTGCCAAGATTCAGGCCAAGCTGTCGCCGTACAAGGTGTTCTTCAGCAACTGGGGCATGGCGCGGCTGACGATCCTCGTCTGGCTGACGTACGCCATGGACTTTTCCGGCTTCACCGTCGCGGGCTTCTATCTGCCCCGGATCCTCGCGCTCAAAAACGGAGCCGCGTCCGTGAGCCTCAAGTTCACGTACGCCGCGTACATTTACACCTACGCGCCCGGCATCCTCGGCGTCCTCGCCGGCGCGCTCATGTACAACCTGCCCGCGTTCGGCCGGAAGTGGACCATGGTCTTCTCGTCCGCGCTCATGGGCACGTCCATTTTCCTGCTGGCGACGGTCGACTCGGTGGCCAAGCGCGAGGGGCTGTTCACGCTGGAATACTTTTTCCAGTCCATGTTCAACGCCGTGCTGTACGGGTGGACGCCGGAGGCGTTCCCGGCGCCGGTGCGCGGCGCGGCGTGCGGGATTGCGGGATTCTGGGGCAGACTGTTTGGAATTGTGAGTCCGTTGATTGCGCAAAGTTTATATGGCAGGGCGACAGATGGTAGCGGTGGAGATGTAAATTCGGTGCTGTATCTGGCTGGTGGTATTACGTTGGGCTGTGTACTGAGCACCGCGCTGTTGCCATCTAAGCTGATGGAATCGGACGATGAAGTTGAGCGATGATTATCATGATATGAAGTAACTCTGTATATTATTATATATTGCCATATATATTCTCAATGCTCTGATGCTCATTCATACTGCACCTCGTGTCATCCAAGGGCTACTGAATTCTGCTTTTGCAACTCCAGCCAAGCTCTCGTGCTTGCACACTGGCCATTAAATCTATGAGCTAAAAATTACAATGCATCAGATTTAAAAAATCGTGTTTTATTACCTGTTGAGTATTCACAGTGATGTTTAATTAATTAAAGAAAATTGTCGAGCTTGAATCTGTACAATGTATGTTGAACTATGGCGGCCCCAGTTGAGTCAGACAGCACTCAGCAACAGCGTTGTAGCGAGCCCCATGCTTAGTGAGGGTCTAGGTCGAACTCTGTAAGTTCCTTAAAACCCTAAGGAAACCTTTTTATATATATGTATTGTCCTACTAACAGACGTCGCTACTATAGCACTTAAAAACGCATGTATCCATATTCCAGACACAGCCGCCGCCCGTGACAATCTCCATGCTATTTCCTCTCATATTGGGCTCACGGGATACATTAATAGTAGCGTACGGTCCAGAAGTGAACTCTTCCCACGTATTGTACACCTGCCCGTACGGAGTGAGTGGAATGGTTCGATCGTACAAGGCAGTGAACGCCCGTCAGCAACCGAGAGTCCGAGACTACGACAGTTTCTCCAGACGTTGGAAGTGAGTATGTAACATAGGGCTTGCGGGTGCGTACAAAGCTAGAATCGAAGTCGACATTAGGCCAGATGAGAAGTGTAACTGGGAAATCGGCCTGACTGATAAAAGTAAATAAATTTGGGCCGTCACCACCGATCCAGATTTTGCCGTTATTGCTCCAGTCGTTCAGGCCCATTCCCTCCACACCAATGCTGGACATGTACTCACAGTCCTTCTTCAGAAGACCTTAAACCAAATTGCTACAGGAAGCAATGTCACGTTTTGATTCTTCGTCGGTAACTGTACTATCCAAGACAGTTAGTATCAGGGAACCGCATCTAATCAACTACCCTACCTTAATTTCGTATAAATAGCTTCGAGTAGGAGCTTTCCTTGTGCAACTCCCCTTTTCTCCTTATGAATAATCACTTCATCCAAGTTATACTCGACCTTGCTCGTGTCTTATACCGTCATAGTTACCTAATCAGACTAATAGTATTAGCGAGAGTTATTAAACCTAAAGGAATTATTTTACCAACAGCATTAGCTTTTTAATCCAAGCTATTTTCTACTACCTAACTAAGTTCTCTAAGAAACGTAGTATATATATATAACTACAGATGACATTGATCTGATTCTTGTCGATTCGATTTTCTAGCTATCGTGTGAGCTTATGCCTAATCATGCACGTCCAACGTGCACTTACGACAGTATCTGGGGCAGAGCGAAAACTGAGATTGTGGATCGGTGCATGAGTGCAGATAAAACGTCTGATTGCGGTAGCCAGGGCTGTAACAAAGGTGGCTGCAAAGACCAACATTGTTTTTTTCGATAACTAGATAAAACGCCGAATTGATCTTTTTTGTACTACATTCATGCTCCACTCGTATGCATGAGAAAGTGGCATTGCTCTTCCATTCTGAAATTTGTTTTTGTAAGTCCGTAAAGTATTTAGTTGATTATTAATGTGATTTCTCATAAATCCTAGTCAGACCACAATCTTCAAATGCTTGTGAAACCACGAGATGCATTGATCTTCTGCGTCAGTAGCCTGCTTCTCCACGTCTTTGAACTTAATGTCCGCGCGGGCACAGAAGCCGTGCCCTGCATTCTCGTAAATCTTAATTTCGCCCTTTGCATGCCCCTGCTTTAACTCGAGAATGTTTCTAATGCTCCTGGCCTGTTCCACGGATATAGCGTTGTCTTTGTCTCCAATAGCAAACGATACTGGCAATGTTATCTTCTCGATGTCTTGAGGGAGGGCTAACAAACTGGGATGTCCCGTGAAACCTGCATCAATGAGCGGCTTGCCGTTAATTGAAAGGCCATGAGCTAGAAGAACGGTGTGCTTGCCACCCCAGCAAAAGCCAGCAGCACCAATCGGCAGTGTTTCACCCTCGTCTTTGCGTAGCTGTTCAAAAAATCCCCTAACAAATGGGGCAGATTGGGAGATTCGATTGTAGATAACGAGGGGAATGAAGCCCCATACAGCCAGGAGTATATGTAAGCTTTTCAATGGGTTAGATGGTATATTCTAATTTGAACTCCTAGTACTCACATCATAGATAAATAATTGTGTGTAGATAGAGCCTTCTGGACTCTTTCCAAGGCCCATCTAGGTGGAGCATGTCCTACACGATGTCAGTAAACGTACGACGCTCGCTGCATTTCAATAAATATATGCGCTGACCGTTCATAAAGTCGGGTAAGTAGACCCTATAGTCGCTCTTATCCGCGTATCGGTCGGCAAGGAGTCGATTATTCACGAATTGCCAGCCCATAATGTCGTGGATAATAACAACAATGCCCTTCGCAGGCTTTCCTTGAGAAGGCTCGCTGACATAAACATCCAACCCATGCAGCTTTATTGTTTTGCCCCGGGGCTGCCCTTCGTGGACTGCACCTCGAAAGCAATCTGGGCAATACATCTGATGTAGACTGACTGGTGGCCCTGATCTATATTATACTGCTTAGAATTATAGTTAAATCAAGTCATTATATTTTGACATATCTCGAGTGGATGGCATGAGCTGCAAGGCTCAAGTATCCTTGCGTCAAAGAGAGTACTTATAACAATTCGACAAAGAGACCATACGTAGAGAGGCACTTCCGAAGCAGAAGGTTCTTTGGGAGAATCCCGCAATTGCAAGTTCCGAGGTTAAATCTTTTAGGTTATGCCATTCCTACGTAGCGCACGGAGCGGCCCTGGGAGTTGTAGCTGTCGTCCGCGGGCAACGGCAGTCCGCGCCCGCATTGGACAGGCGTATGAAACTACACCTAATATCTCCGTGCGAGAGAAACCAACGCAAAATGCTCCGGTATTCGCAGAGAAAAATTTCATCTTGCTAGTATTTACTATACGGTTGCCATTTTGGGGTAAGTTGGGCTGGTGGCGGATGCTGCCTCCTTGCAGAAAACCTGACAACATTGTACATATTTCGGCTTTACGACAGCAATGTCAACTCTTAGATTTGGTGCTACCTAGTAGCCGGAGGATGTGGAGGTAGCGGAGAATGCGGGGTGCTGCAGTCAAGCTTTGCCACGAACATCATACATGTGCGGAAGGACGGCACATTGTGCCTTAATCTGGGCACCCCTGCCTCTTCGCAAAGTTGATTTGACTTCCACTCTAGTGCTCTGTACTGACTGCGGGGAAAAAGGCCGAGGCCCTGCAAAAAGTTAGAATATTGCCACGCTGGATTCGTAGATAATTCGCACATTGCCTCCCAGCCTGCTGTATTCCTCGAGGTAGAAAGGTTGAAACAACAAGGCTTGGAGACGTATTACGCGTTCCTTTTTCTAATTGTTTCCGCCTCCTTGGGCGCCAGTCTTTTTGACTCCACGATCTGAACTTCGCGCGTGATCTGAAAGGTCATCCAGCGGATTACCAAGCAACTGCGCACGGCCCGCCCGTTGGTGTTGCCAATACAGCGAAGGAAGAACAAAGAATGCCGGCGCCGTCTGATATATCGTGGTAGGAAGACCAAGTTTTTGGAGAAGAAAAATGCGGGGAGCTGCTAAGTTAGCAGGGCGCGCCTTAGCTGCGTATGTAGAGGCTGCCTCATTAGTTAGTAGTTAGAATTGATTGATGAGATGATCATGAGCTTGCCTCGGCAATTCCACTGCCGGCAAATATTCATCCAAGCACTACTCAGCAGTTTGACGTGCGGAAGCACTGTGTCACTAAGCGGAGGCGCTGTACGCTGGAACCATTTCTAGGCCGCTCAGTCATGGCCCAACCGTCTTTTTTCCACATTGCCACAACAACATAATATTCCCCGGGCACTTTCATTTGCTTTATTTACCACAACTCTCACACCAGCTTTTCTGCTAATAAATGCCTGTTCCAATTCACCCCGAAGGCTTATTCTACAGCAGAGCAACCATGTCGACGACAAGTGCAATCGAATTAACAAGAATGACAGTCAATTCGGTCGACTCGATGAAATCGACATGGCGACATTTGGACAGAAACAAGTGGAATCTATCACATAAACTTATCGACATAGCCAATGTTTATCCAACAGATATTGATAGACCTATCCCGGTCCACCATAAGACGGAAAAGGTACCTTATGTGTCTGACTGGGCACTGCATTTATGGATTATTATTCACTCTAGCATCCCGCTCTTTCTACATCAGCTAGTTGCGACCGCAATGGGGCATAATCTTGGTCATATTGGAGCCTACATACTCTATTATCTAGGCTCCAGAATGTTCGTGGTACGAGAACTGCGGAGCCTAAGGGAGCTTGGCCACCAGTACGGATTTCTCGATGGTGATGACCACGAACGCGATGGCGTGCCAGATGTTGGTGTCAACAAGGTCTTGCGATCTGGTCTATTGGCTGGTCTTGGCAGACCGCTTCTCCTTATCTATCTCGCTTACGACGCCAATATCACGCCGGCAGGTATAAATTGGACATGGCTCCTAGTGGAGCTCAGCCTCTACGGTATTGTCCTCGACTTTTGGTTTTATTGGTATCACCGCGTCATGCATGAGGTTGCCGCTTTGTGGAAATACCACCGAACGCATCACTTGACTAAGCACCCCAACCCGCTCTTGACCATCTACGCGGATCACGAACAGGAATTTTTCGATATTGTGGGCATCCCATTCATGGCTTATGCCACCATGAAAATCATGGGCCTGCCCATGGGGTTTTATGAGTGGTATATTTGCAACCAATACTTGCAATTCTCGGAACTTTTAGGACACAGTGGTCTCCGTTTGTCCATTACGCCGCCGAATCCATTGACCTGGTTAATGAGGATTCTCGACATGGACCTAGTCGTTGAAGACCACGACCTGCATCACCGCAAGGGCTGGAGAAGGAGTTTCAACTATGGTAAACAAACTCGCATATGGGATCGCGTGTTCGGTACTTGCGCCGATCGTATCGAAACGAAAATGGAGAATATAGATTACACCGCAAATGTCAAAATCCCATATATCTGAATAAACGTTACTATTATCTTTTCTTATATTTAGAGTTCATTCACCTAGGAAAATAATATTGCCCTTCCATTCTAGGTATTTTTCGAATCCACGCAACATTTCGTCAATATAATTAACCCTATAGTATTCATATCTTCTTTTTTACTAACTTCTATATTTATGACATAAGTATATGTATAATAACTAGTCTAGCTATCTTGTTAGACCTGGCTAGGTCGCCAGTATTATTTTGCCGGAGGCCATAGGTAACTGGCAGCTCGTCAATACTGACGTGCCTCTGTTCTCTGACTGTGCCAATAGTCAACAGGATCGCTGGTCTACAGTCACTTCACTTAGCATCGTATGCGTTAGAAGTAGCGTAGAGATTCTTTTACTTGCAGTCTAGTAGATCCTATCGCTGTCTTAAGTAGAGGCTAGATATCACGTGCCTGCAGCCATATTTGGCTGCGCACATACAACACACACACACCACATTATCATGCACACACTTCAACCTTTACTTTATAATAACTATAATTATATATTTTATCTCTTATTTATCTATTTATATCTTTTTTTTCACTTTTACTTTATTATTTAGATTTTCTTTAAATTTAAAGCTATTACTTAGATTAGCTAAAGATTAAAACAATAAAGAAATATATTAAAATTATATACTAAAGTAGGTATTTAAGAGCTATAATATATCTATAAATTAAGCTTTAACTTTCTGCTACTAAGTGCCCTACCATAAGGTTCTAGAGCCTTGTCTCGACCCTAGCTGAGCTGGCCCCCACCGCTGTAGTGACGTCTGCCAAGACCGCCAGCCGGAGCATTTGTGGCGAAGCGTCCTCCTACATTTCTGCATCTTTATGCGCGTCATTGCACACAATCGCATGACCACCGTCTCGCTTGTGAACGGGAATCATCTTATCAAATTGATCGATAAGCAGTTTGAAGCTCCGTTGTCAAGCTTGCACTGTTTCTTCCCGCGTCGGAGTTAGGGGGGTGTTGCGCGCGCGCGACCTGAAAAACGTGTTCTTAGATTCAGAGAAAAGTCTCGGAAGAGGGCCGGTTATCATGCAGCTCATTTCACGGCCGCAAGCTCACCAATAAGAAAATAAAACCCGTTATTTTTATCAGGGATCTGCGGAGAGCGGGTGATTTTCCACCTTCCATCTGAGGACATCATCGTCACAGCTTCGGGCACTCGCGACTCGGCATGGCCAGCACCAATATCGCGCCCGGCGAGGCGACTGTTCTTCCTATGGCTGAGCAGCCCGCACCGTCTTTGGCGCAAATACCAAGTGCGACGACGACGAGGAATGGCGAATCATGGTGGCATATTCACCCATTTCGCGGCATGATCAACGATATTCGCCAGCGCGCCCCGTACTATCTGAGCGACTGGACGGATGCGTGGGATTATCGCGTCGTGCCAGCCACGGTGTACATGTATTTTGCAAAGTAAGCGGTTTTCCTTATATGCAAGCTGTTTATCATGGTGCTTATCATTTCTCTTTACAGCATTTTGCCGGCATTGGCCTTTTCCCTGGACATGTTCCAAAACACAGCGTCAAATTACGGCGTCAACGAGGTGCTGCTCGCATCCGTTCTCGGATCAGTTGTTTTTGCTCTGGTAGCTGCGCAGCCTCTGGTCATTGTTGGTGTCACTGGGCCAATTACTGTCTTCAACTAGTCAGCCAACTCAATCATCCAAACTCCAATGGCAAACCCCCAACTAACAGACCACAGCACCGTCTACGACATTATGCATCCTACTGGCGTTGACTATCTTGGCTTTATGGGCTGGATTGGCATGTATGTTGTTCTTCGTCGTATCTATTTCACAATTGTACCTGTGCTGACAATTCTAGCTGGTCTCTTATCCTTCACTGGATCCTCGCCATCACCAACTCCTGCAACTGGCTCCGCTGGGTCACCCGCTTCCCCTGCGACATCTTTGGCTTCTACGTCGCCTGCATCTATCTCCAAAAGGGCGTGCAGGTCCTCGAGCGCCTCGGACACGGCCCGGATTTCTACCTCTCCATCGTCGTCGCCCTGCTCGTCTTCATTGTCGCCTACATCTGCAGCGAGCTCGGCACCAGCAGTCTCTTCCGTCACGGCGTGCGCGTCTTCCTCAAGGACTACGGCACGCCGCTCACGCTCGTCTTCTTCACGGGCTTCGTGCACTTTGGCCGCCTGCAGGAGGTGCAGCTGCAGCGGCTGCCGACGAACATCGCGTTTGAGCCGACGACCGACCGCAGCTGGGTCGTCAAGTTCTGGAATTTGAGTGTCGGTGATGTCTTCATCGCCCTGCCGTTTGCGGTTCTACTCACGATTCTCTTTTGGTTTGACCATAATGGTAAGAAATCAACATGCTCCCAACTTTCGTAAACCTTTCCCACTAACGCAAGCGCCTTAGTCTCATCACTCATCGCCCAGGGCAGCGAGTTCCCGCTCCGCAAGCCCGCCGGTTTCCACTGGGATCTCTTCCTGCTCGGCCTCACTACCGGCGTCGCCGGCATCCTGGGCTTACCCTTCCCCAACGGCCTGATCCCGCAGGCGCCCTTCCACACCGAGTCGCTCTGCGTCACCAAGCCCGTCAAGCAGCTCGACGAAAAGGGCGAGGACAAGGGCGACTACGCCTTTGAAGCCACGCATGTCGTCGAGCAGCGCGTCTCCAACCTCGCCCAGGGCCTGCTCACCCTCGGCACCATGACAGGCCCGCTCCTCGTCGTGCTGCACCTGATCCCGCACGGCGTCCTCGCCGGCCTCTTCTTCATCATGGGCTTCCAGGCGCTCGAGGCCAACGGCATCACCGCCAAGCTCATGTTCCTCGCGCGCGACCGCAACCTCACGCCCGCCGCGGCCCCGCTGCGCGCCGTCCGCCGCCGCGGCGCCATCTGGTGGTTCGTCGCCATCGAGCTCGCCGGCTTCGCCGCCACGTTTGCCATTACCCAGACCGTCGCCGCCGTCGGGTTTCCCGTCTTCATCCTCGCGCTGATTCCCATCCGCGCCGTGCTGCTGCCGCGCTTCTTCAGCCCGGAGGAGCTCGCGCAGCTCGACGCGCCGACGGCGTCGGACTTTACCATGGAGGGCATCGGCGGCGCGTGGGGCGGCGCGAGCGGCGACACGACGCCGCGGGATGGCGACGACGCCGTGGTGCAGCGGCCTCGTGAGAGTCAGAGCGCGGTGGTGGAAGGCGATGCCGGAGAGGTCTCACCGGCGGCGGACGGCGCGTTTGTTCGGCGCAGACGCAGCTCGAACCGCGACAGCATCTTTGCGAGCCCCGGCAGTCCGCGCAAGAGCCAGGAGGATATGGCGGAGCTGGGCCGCATGCCGAGCGGGCAGAGCACGGCTACTCGGCGCAGCGCCGGACGGAGACCGAGCATGACACTGCGGTAAAGTGGCATAAACAGTGCGATGCTACTGTTGTGTCTTGAACTTGCGTACTTTACATGTCACATTGATATACCATGTTATTTAAGACGCTAGATAATTTCATCATGAATGTCATCTTACAATATTGTAATTTCTCATAATACTCAATCCAATCACCACAGTTCAATAAGCCCGTGCGCCTTTACGCCTTTCCATCGTGCTAGAAAACATCTCGCTCAACATTAAAATGACCTTGCCCAAACGCCTTGCCCGGTATATATGCTCCGCTCCTTAGATCCAAAATCAAATTCTTACCCCCTACTCGTCATCGTCGCTGTCAAGAACAAAGCCGCCTCGGACGCGCGCCCTGCGAGCCGTCGAAGTCGGTACCGGAGCATCGTCTCCTTCTGCATCGCTCACACTCGCCGTAGCCTTGGGGACAGCTGCATCTTCACCATCAGCTTCTTCCATATCCGCGTCATCGTCCTCGTCTTCATCAGGACTCAGCCTGCGTCGTTTTGGCCGCTCTGCCTCGCTACCGTCCACAGCGGTGTCGTCCGTCTCGCTGGCGTCGGCGGCTGACTGGCTGCTCAACACACGCTGTGCAAAACTGAGATCGTCAACTTCGTCCTCGTCGTCAGTGCTGTCGTCCAGCAGGGCTTCCGACTTGCGCTTCGCGGCGGCCCGCCGCACCGCGCTGCTATCGTCATCGGCAAAGGCTCGGACGGCAGAACTGGCCGCCTGCTCGGCGCGAGCCTTGATTGCGCGCTCTCGAGCAAAGAACTCATCGTCTTCCTCGGAATCAAAGTCGTCGTCGCCAGCCTTGACGTACAGAGCAGACTTGATCTTGCGCGCCTTTTCTCTTTCCTTGTCACGTCGTTTGCTAGCGCGCTCTTCCCGCTCCGCGTCATCAATCTCTTTCGATGCGCTTCGCTTCTTCCGAGATTTCTTGGGCTTCTTAACTCCATCGATAGCTTTCCGTGCCGTTGGACCACCAGGGGCGAACATGCCACCATCATCCAAAAAGTCATCGAGGCCATCTTCATCATCTGCATTGTCATCGTCGAACGCGGCCTTTATTCGTGGTACTGTTTTGCGCTTCAGCTGTTGTTCAGCTGATGTACCGTCGTCAAAAGTAGGCGGGTTAAACTCTGCCTGGTTGATGAAATGCAGTGCATCCTTGATCTGGTCGGCAGTGATCTCAGGTGCAATAACCCAGACTGAGTCTGGCGCCTCCTCTGATGCTGGGCCAAGGAGCGAGACACCTGCAAGATTGAGCAAGAGGCGCAGATAAGGGTTCTTGAACATGGCCGAGCGTCTCTCGGTCGTATCGGGGCGGACGGTAAATACAGGCGGTAACTTAGGTTCTTGTGGCATTTCAGCCATGTCGGCGTCATCAAACGGAGTCTCTTTGGCAAGGAGCTCGTCGTTTGCATTGTGCCAAGAACGACGCTCAATCTCGGCGGTCGTGAGCACCTTCTTGAGCCATTGAACGTGATCTGCTTCGTTCTTGTCGAGCAAGGCGCCGACTGCAATACCAACTTGCTGATCGTGCTCGGTAGTATGCTTGAAGACAAGTTCGGCAGCTGGTTTTGGCTGCGCCCTTGTCGCGGAGGTTTGTTTCTCGTAGCCATATTCGAGGAAAAAGGCCGTGGCGGGAAGCTTGCTGAAAAGCATTTCAACGATGAGTTCGGGCCGATCTTGAATTTTCTTGAAGCATTTGCGGAAAATCTGCTTGATCAGCTCCTCCCAGTCTTTGAACATTTTACAAGACTTGTCCAGAGCATCTGGGCCTTTAACCATATTTGACAGCATATGAAGCATGTCAACTCGGAAAAGCATAACACTCATTTCCTGTTTGAAGGAGAGTCGGTAGAGATATCGATGCGCTCGCTTCAATTGAGCATCGTTGAGCTCGCGATAGTATTTAGTAAATGCCATGAAAGTATCCACCACGCCTTGGGGAGTAAATCGGGATGTAAAGCGATGAAAGTCGAATTTGCGCTCTTTGGAGGTTCGTTCCACTGCTGCTTCGTCTTGGCCAGAGTCATCGTTTTCGTCTTCATCATCATTTTCTTGAGCAGCGGCCTTCTTCTTTGTGCGGGCGCGCTTTCTGGATCGAATTTGCATGTCGGCGTTTTGTTTCGAGTAGGCTTCGAGAACGCGCAAGAAGTGGTGTACCAATTCAGTGGCGGCGTCCAAATACTCGAAGCCTTGGTCCTTGTAGGTTCTGGCGATGTTGGCAATTACGTCGTGAGTTGACTCTTCGTAAAAGAGCCGGCTAAGAACGTTTTCTGCGATTTCTTGGTCGTCTTCTGAGCCTTCTTCCGTCATCTCCTGAATTGTAAGAAGAATTTGGGTAAAGCAGCGCATTGCTGCAGTTAGAGAATGCCAGTCTTTGTAATCATATGATTCGTGCAGTCCCTTGCTAAGCGTGATGAACATTTCCTGGTTCAATACACTGGCGATCAGGTTGAAACTGCTGACTTCTTCTGCGGTGTTCTTTTTCTTGGACTTGTTGCGTTTGCGGCGTACTCGTTCCGCCTCGAGGAACCATGAGACAAGGTAGAAGAATTGCCGTCTGTGAAATTCTTGAACGTGCGGTGCTTCTCGGTCAATTGATTTTCGGATATGAAGAAACATTGGATTGAAGCCGGAGTCGAGAAATTCTTCCACAAAAGAACGAAGCTGGTTTGCTGCGCTTGGCGTCAGAGGTGTGGGCAGGCCCAAATCTCTCTCGTCTTTGTTCTCTTTTTTGCCTCGACGAGCAGGGCGGAATGTCTTGCTATCGTCAATTTTCTTGTTTCGCGCTGCAGCATCAGCCAATGCATCCTGTCCAGACAGCGAAGTCATTTTGCCATCGTCGCGCTTGACCCAGACCATGGTTCCGAATCGGTTGTGTCTCGTGGGACCCTTTCGATTGTATGCTTGGAGCATGGCGGTTTCCTTTTTCATCAAATCAGATAATTCTCCGGCTTTGGCCTTGTTCAGTTGACTTTCGTCCATGAAGAGCTTAGCAACATCGACCTGCTTGACAAGGTGGTAGAGAATCTCCATGACTGTTGTATCTTCGGTTCGGAAATCCTCGCCCATGTTGGAAGCAATCGTGAGCAAGACGATGAAGACGTCTTGGTATGAGAATGCATCGATGGTAGTGGATCGCGAGATTTCGGTCTCGTCCCCGTCGAATTTGACTCCAGGGGAAGGTGCAATCATGGCCATGTTGCGCAGGAAGAAGAGAACCAGTTTGATGATGCCCTGGTCTCGTGGGCTTCGGTCGCCGATGGGAATCGCCATGGATGGTAGCGCAGCTCGGACGGCGGAGTGTAGCAGCCTGGTGCCGTCAAAGTTGATGATGGCACTCTTATACTGCAGCTGCGCAAGCTCCAGAACTGGGATGTGCCTGTGGTGGTTGACGGTCATTTTTTCCTTGTCTCTGTCAATCGGCCATGTCAACGGCACCATGACTTCAAAACAAGACAGGACAATTCTGCTCTTAAATTTATTGTCCATGGAATCTTCGGGCCACTTTGCGAGGATGGGGATCAAGTCGCCCCTAATGAGATTGGCTTCGTAGACGCATCGTGCAACGTCCATTCGGTTCGTTTTTTCGTCATAGAATCGGATCCATCGTTTGATATCACGCAAGACCTCGAGCGCATCGTCACCAAGCTGGTATTGGCCATCGTCGTCGGTGCTGATTCCACCAAGCTGCAACCACTATATTAGCATTTGGATTCGGGGCGGATAGCTGGCGCAAACTCACGGCAGAAATGAGACTGGTAATGTGTGCTCTGACTTCAGGATGGACAATGTCATGTCCTCCGTCTGGCAGCTCCATGATGAGTGGTATTTGCCGCGAAGCAGCGAATTGTGTTTGTCGACAGACGGCGTTTGTGGTACAGCTTGAGATGGCTTCCCACTTGGGAACAATTAACGCGTCTGGACGCGTCGCAGCCCACCAAAGACAACTGGCGGGAGGGAGGCGACGCGTCCGCTGTATTCGGCACCTGTCAGGCAGTCCGGGCCGCAAAAAACCACTAGAGCCACTGGACAAGACCGCTAAAAGCATTCAAGGTGGGGTACCTAGGTAGTATCGTTAGGCGTTTCCAGGTGCCTTTAGCCGTCGTTTCGCCTGGCACCAGCGTTCGGCCCCGGAAAATAGTGCCGACGGTGGAAAGCCGAGATTACCCGCACTGCCCGCCGCTTTTGTCCTCAACTCCGTCGGAGCGAACGGCGGCGTAGCTGCTCGCATCCCGAACAACATCACACAATCTACCCCAATTCGCATCAAAAATGGCCAGCTCAATTCTGCGCATGCGTGCGATGCACGCCTCCCGCCAGGCTCGCTGCTTCAGCACCACCCGTCGCCAGTATGCGGCAGAGGTCAAGCAGCTCGGTGTCATTGGCGCCGGCCAGATGGTACGCCGTCACATGTGACGATATGGACGAGGTCATGGATCAAGCAATAGCTAATTGGCACCCCAGGGTCTTGGAATCGCTCTTGTTGCCGCTCAGCGAGCCAACGTTCCCGTGAAGCTCATCGACGCTTCTGACAAGGCTCTGTCCAAGGGCCTTGCCTTCGCCGGTATGCGACAGCTTCGCCAGCTCCGATCCCCCAAACACCCGTCGCTTACACAAATGCCACAGACAAGCTTCTCGCCAAGGATGTCGCCAAGGAAAGAATCACCAAGGACCAGGCTACCGAAATTCGCGGCCGTCTGACTGGCTCTACCAAGATTGAAGACCTCTCCTCCGTCGACTTCGTCATCGAGGCCGTCCCCGAGATTCCTCAGCTCAAGTTTGACATTTTCTCCAACCTCGCCAAGGTCTGCCCTTCTCACGCCATTCTCGCTACCAACACCTCTTCCATCTCAATCACTAAGATTGCCGCCGCCACCACGACCGATCCCACTGACACCTCGGCCTCGTCCCGCGTCGTCTCCACCCACTTCATGAACCCCGTCCCCATCCAGAAGGGTGTTGAGATCATCAGTGGTCTCCAGACCAGCAAGGAGACTCTCGAAACCGCCGTCGAGTTCTGCAAGAAGATGGGCAAGATTACTTCCGTCTCTGCCGACACCCCTGGCTTCCTTGCCAACCGTATCCTGATGCCGTACATCAACGAGGCCGTCATCTGCCTTGAGACCAATGTCGGCGACCGCGAGTCCATCGATGCCATCATGAAGAACGGCACAAACGTCCCTATGGGCCCTCTCCAGCTCGCCGACTTCATCGGTCTGGACACCTGCCTTGCCATCATGAAGGTTCTTTACAACGAGACTGGCGACTCCAAGTATCGTCCCAGTGTTCTGCTTGGCAAGATGGTTGACGCTGGCTGGCTCGGCAAGAAGAGCGGCAAGGGCTTCTACGACTATTAGACGATGGAATCATGAACATCATTTGTATAAGGCTATATAAAGATAAAAGCGCTGCTTCAATAAAAATAATCGAACATAATACTTGCGCAAAATGAGCTGGGCTTAAATGAAATCGTTTTTAACTATTTATAAAATATGATGATGCTAAATTACAAGATTACAGGTTGGACTTGGTGCCCAGGAGCTGCGTTTGGAGCTCGTAAATCTTGACGAGCTGGCGAATGCTCAAGTCGAACAGAACGTCCTCGCTGCCACCGGGAATACGCATACCGGGGACTTCTCTGTAGATCTTCTCGATCAGCTCGCCCTGGCCGCTGCGCGTGTAGCCATTTCCACCAAAGAGCAGGATAGCGACGCTGGCACAATCGTCCAGGACGCGGCCACCAAGAGCCTTGCCCATGGCGACGGTACCGCCAAGCTTGAGATCAGCCTCGGCCTTAGTCATATTCATCATCTGGTAGACGAGTTGGTCGATCCAGGCCGAGTAGGCCTCGAGCTGGGCGCCGGCGCCGGCGAGGCGGTGGCGGACGACAGCGTTGTTAATCAGCGGCTTGCCAAAGGCCTCACGCTTCATGACGTACTCGAAGGCGGTGCTGAGGGCGGTGCGGCACTGACGTGTGACGCCCAAGCAAATGCTGATGCGCTCGTGGTTGAAGTTGGTCATGATGTAGGTCATGCCCTTGCCCTCCTCGCCGATGAGGTTCTCAACTGGGACCTTGACCTCATCCATGTCGATGAAAGTGGTGCCGGCGCTGATCTGGCCACCGACCTTGAGGCGGCGCATATCAACACCTGGGTGGCCCTTGAGGGGGACGAGGAGCAGCGACAGGCCGCCGGCGCCCTCGCCACCGGTGCGGACAGCCATGGTGGCGTACTCGGACCAGATACCGTTGGTGATCCTGTATCGAGTCGGTCAGTAACGTGCTAAGTGTAATTCGTCAGAGTCATTCTCCAATACTCACCACTTCTTCTGGCCGTTGACAATGTAGTGCTTGCCATCAGGGGTCTTTGTAGCAGTGGTTGTGATGTTGGCGACGTCAGAACCAGCATCAGGCTCAGTGATGGCGATGCAGATGCGCTTTCTTCCCGAGAGGATCTCCGGGATAACACGTTCCTGCAGCTCCTTGCTGCCAAACTTGAAGATGGGAGGCAGACCGTACGAAACACCAACGGTCAGGGCGCCGGACGGACCAGAGAGACCACTACGGATCATCTATTCAGCAGTACATGTTAGCACAGTCCATCATTGTTTCCAGCAAGTCAAGGGGTAGTCATATTTTACCTCATCCGCAAAAATGGCAGAGTGAAAGCCGTCAAAATCCTCAACCTTGATGCCACCGGGCATCTCGTGGATGCCGCAACGCTTCAGCCACTCAACTGGGAGAGGCGCAGGCTGCGTGGCCGGCAGGAAGCCGGCAGCGACCCATCGCGAGTAGAGGTCCTCAGGGACGCTCTCCTCGCGCTCGTACTCCATGGCATGCTTGGTGATGTTCTCGCTGATCCACTCGCGCGCAGCCTTTTGAAAACGGCGATGCGACTCGTTGTGATACGGCGTGGGGAAGCCGCAGTTGAACGGCGACTCGGAGAACGGCAGCACCGCGGGGGTGGACATCAGAGCCTTCTGGTACTCGGCAGACATGATGGGCGATATGTTCTGGAGTGATGCAAACAACTGTACAATTTATTTTCTCAAGATGCAGAGAACAAATTGACCAGAGCAATTCAAGGATGGCGGCTCTTATAGCCGGTTGCACCGGCCTGGGGTTATTAGCGCATGCTCTAGCGCCGCATCGCCCGTCCCCGCGGGGGAACCGAGGCCCGTCCGTCCATCCGTGCAATCCATATAGCCGAAGTACTTGAGAGCTTCAGGGCTGTTATATGCTACCTATCGCACAACGGCGCTGATACAAAAACTGTCGCTATTCTGTTAAGCAGCCTGATGAGTAGACGGTAGTCCATAAATTTTGTTTATACAGAATATTTTCTCGGTGGCAGTCTGGCATGTGCTTCTTCGAGAAGCACGTCACCGGAGCCGATGTCGCCTGTCTCTCCCGTCGGAGCTAGATTCGCTAATAACTAAATCCAGATTACCCCAACCCGCGCAAAGGCCACCATGAATAGGAGAACCAAAAAATCAAATTTCCGGGGACCTGGTGTTAAGATGGTTAGCTTCACATGCTCGGCGCTTCAACGATTCCACTCCGCGAGCACTTTTTCCGCTACCCGTCCAGGCGTTTGGTCAACATTTGAAAGAATCCGACAATCCGAAATAAATTTCTATCGTCTCTAACGTGTGGGGTGTTTCTCGGAGTAATTTGCGTCTATTTTATGTCTTACATGCGCGCCTCAAATGATGTACCATCTCCCATTCAGTCATCAGCGTATCACCTGTTGGGGAGGATCAGGTTTTATCCGACCCTTCTAGAAAATGTTTAGTCATTGTTGCTATTTTTTGATTGAAAGAATTGCTTCTTGCCTTACTTGCTGCTCGGGCTGGGCCCCAGTTTGTTGGTTCATAGCGGCACGACACCGTAGCCCTAACTTGCACAACATTTAGCCGCAAGACGTCATGTCAGAACTGTCTTCGCTGTTGCAGACCACACCAAGCGCAAAAGTTACTAAAGAATAGGCGACCGAGAGCACCCCAACCCCAGAATCAATACTGGAATCGGCTCATCGGCCGCCCTTGCGGCGGTCCCTCGGCGTCGCACAACGTCTCGTATGTGTAGCTACCCTAGAGGTCAACGTGTGCTGTCACCATCCCTCGAGATCCGTCCACCAACGGAGCCAACCCCCCTGGTCCCTGTAACGTAGGTGAAGGAAATAGAGGCTTTAGCTTAATTCGGTCTGCGTTGAGTGTTATATTCGCAGAATAGCTGAAAGCGGTGGAGCGGCCCAAAGAAAAGCGCCACGCAACCTGACCGTAATCTGGGCGTAGGGCTATTTTGCTAAGAGTACAAGAGGTTATTGCTCGTTTACTGTGTATCCATAAAATAAAAGTTAAGCCATGGCTGCCACGCGGGGTGCATAATGAGATAAATTTGTCTTTGATTTAAGAGGTCCTTGGCAGGACCGCCGTGTTTACACAGCTGTTGATCAATTTGGATCTATTACTTCATCGATTGCAATGTCCAGGAAATAACCCCCCTTAATAAAACTTGAATGCAGATATTTCTCGACGATTTATCGTCTTCATTTCACATTAATTAAAAGGTCCTGCCCTGTTCAAATTGCTTGGACGAAAATTCGCATGGGCATGACCGAAGCAGACGAGGCTGCAACAACTCACCAGCATAAATTACTCACACTTTGACGACGCATCAATTGGAATTAACCCAAAAAAGCAGGACAATTGATTGTACACCAAATTCGGAAGGTTCCAAAGGTCAGGAGCCTGCTATGCCGTAACTAATTGCATTGATGCGATGGCCGCAGGCTTTCGACCAGCGCCAGAATCGACACAAGGCATGAAAGTGCCACTCAGCCACCCAATTTATTTCCTATAATGGCCAGGGTCTAGGCATTGCTGAACTGTATTCAACGGCACACGTGCATGCCCATCGATCACTCTTAGCGGTGTGGTGGGCAGAGCAGGGGGAAATGCTTGACAGCTGAGAAAGGTTGCCACCCGGCCCGTACTTTGCCTGCCCGTACACCCCCAACACAGCATGATGGGTTCTGCTTCTGGAAATGTTACCTGGAAATGGTCAAGGTAACCATGGTATATTAAGCAGCCCGCAACATTGCACGACTCTATACAGGCCCCCTTTCTTCCATAATTAGGCGTGGCCGCCTGGGCGCGGATCGTGGGGGGCACACGCTTTGGTGTCACACACTGCCCATCTCCAGTACACAATATGTCTTGCCCACAATGGAGAGGGCGGCAGCACCCCGACCGTAGAGAGGAGAATCGGGGAGATATATTGGATTACTTCTGCGATCTTTGATGCTAATTTGTATACGCAGGACAAGAGTTCAGAAATTCGAGGCCGGGATTATTCGCGAAGCGCAAACTCCTCGAGCTAACACAGAGCCTTGCGACTTCCGGATTACTGTCCGGCTGGGGCCAATGGTTACATCAAAAAGGAAGCAAGTTGGCCGTGGTTTGTACCCGTCTGTCTGAACAGGAGCTTGCTGCCATGTGGTTGCGGTGCCCGGCCACCCCCTCTTCCCGTCGACAGCCCTGGCAAGACAGCTGTGGAGGAGGTCTGCCGGGCCACCTGCTCATGGGCATCTTTGTTCCGGTTGGCTACAGGGGCTCAAATTATGTACATACCTGCCTGAGCACAATGCAATGCTGTGTACGCCCCCGGCAGGGCCTATGCACAAGAGGCAGGTGTGTGCCCGTTCCGACGATTCAATGCTATCATGTCATTTACGACGAGTCGATAATTTCGGAAAGCGTCCCTGAACTAAGATTTCGCTGTAATTAAAAATAACACTCATGGAACACCAACGGAACATAACTACTGCAGTCGGTCGCCTGGGGTGCCATTGGTGATACCAGGACGGGAAATTCAACCTCGGCCAGAAGCCAGGCACCAGGCCATGTCGCTTGCCGAAGCCTCCAAAGAATCCGGTAAGACAATGCTTCTCCGCCCGCACGGGAGAGGCCAGCAGTCGGTGTGTCCAAACAGGGGGTGGAGGGTGGCGAGCACGGCAGCGGGCAGCGGCTCTGGCGAGGAGTCGAAACGCCTAGTTGACAGATGGGAAATGGTGTCACCCTGGGCGTATGTTTCCATGAAAGATCAGCAGCGGGCAGCGGGTAGGTTATTGAATAAAATAAATTCATTCACAGCGTGACAGCGTATGGGTTTCTGTACCAGGTAATTGCAAGCTTACCTTCCCTGTAATGTATTTGAGCCTCAACCAAACTAGCGACGGGTGACAGGAGCTGGCCAGATTCACACCCCACAGGACAACTTCGAAGACGACATGAAATTGAATGCTTCCAAATAATCTCTTTATTTTAGAGAAGCACGGCAATACCGTCCGTCGGCTAGTAGTAGTCTAGTAGGTAGCGAGTGAACACTGGCGATCCGTTGGCCGAATGGCTACAGTTGAAACATCGTGGCGTGCCTCTCGATCTAAGCAGAGGGACAAGAGGAAGCAGCGCGATGGCTCATGGCATGTGGAGTCCCCGTCACAGTGATGAGGAGCTCAAGGAGGCGCTCCTCAATCAGTCAATGAGAGGAGAGTCTGTCGAGACGGACGTCTCTGGCAGGAGCCGTGGGTGCATTGCACTCCACTCCACCAAGAAAAGACAAGGAGACCAGTTTAAAAAAGACCCCCGCTCAAGCTCACAACTCCATCAGACCCCCTACTCACCCATCCATCCGTCCCTCCCACCCATCTTTTGACCCCTGTCACTGTCAACTCTTGACTGGCAACGGGCGCCGACAGACGAGGCAAAAAAAAAAGAAATGAAGGACTACCACACGCCACACGCCCCTCAAGTGGGCCTTTTTAGCGTGAGGTTATCCGTTCGAGCCCACAAGGCAATGCACGCGAGAGAAGCCGTCGACGGGCGGACCTGCTGCGGGTCTAACGCCTAGCTCCAAAGCCCCGGCAGTAAAAGACGGTGGTGGCTTCTCCAAGCCCAGACCAGGGCTTCAGACTGCCCACACGGCTGTCAAAAAAGGTTCTTGCTTTTGCTTCTGTTCTCTCCAGGCCCGCTGCCTCGTGTCCTCGCTCTGGCCTGGACGCAAGCCGGCGCCCGATTGGCGCAAAACTGGCCAGGCTTGTGTTTCCAACGCGATGAAACAGCCTGTATAATAATACAGTCGAACAAAGCTTAAGCCGCGGACCTAGGTGTGCTGTTCGGGCGACCACCAGCGTGTTGCATGGCGTGCTCGACCTTTGAGAGGTGTGGTTGCTTATTCTCTATGCTACCGTCCAATACGAGGAGGGATGATAGTTGAAGATACAGATGGCAACTACGCAATCGATCACGGCTGAAATGTTGATTCCGCACTCAACGGCTTTGCGTTGGAAGGAGCTGGACGGAATACTCCAGTCTTGCGAAACCCGCATGTTGCCTTCATCTGCACGCTGACTGTGGCGGCAAACTTCAGCCTGTGCGGAACCTCACCGGCAGCATCCCTTCGGTTTCCGTCTCCAAAACGCCACGGCAGAAGCTCTCAAACGAGTTCTCTCTCCGGTGCCAGGAGCCCCACTGCCTCTAGCCCCCAGAACACCTGCACTTGGGCTGGCATGGTTACACCACAGTTCGCCCTGCCCGTCGTTGTTATTTCTCCTAGCTGCTGCAAGGATCTGGACTGGGTTCCAGGTTGTAATTCCATCTGGTCCACGCCTGCGGCTGCCAGCTGCCATCGCCAGTCATGGGACGGGAACCAGCTTCCTGCGAACACGGGAGCCAAATGAATTGCCACGAGTGACAACAACGACCCAAAATTTCGGATATTGCGGCGGGTAACTTCTGAATTAGGCTCATGCTCCAACTTGAACAGAAGACTGACAATGTGGATGCGAATGTGGATGTGACTCCTCAGCGCCATTGGATCTGGCATTCGACTGCTATAGCGCTGTGTTATCTCATCTTACATTCCATTATGTCACGCAAGGACCAGCCGACAGCTTCTATCCGTTCTGGAAGCTAGTCTAATTCAATGGAAACGCAGGATTTCGGTATATGTGACCTTAATACGGGAAACACTATTCGTACGCCGACGCATTTAGCCACTGACTCAGAACGTACCAAGTCCCCCTCAGAAGTTCGGCATTGTGTACCGCAGCGATACGTAGTCCCCCTTTCCGGCATTCCGCGTTTCTAATCAGCACTTCAAAAGTTGTTCAATTCACATGCCCGATGCACTGTGATGCCTCCATGACACGCCACGCAACAACCACTGGAGTAACCCGCACCCATGCATAGTTGGCCCCCACCAACGGCTGCAGCCTTTCATCAATATCCTTGTTCTCAAAAGGAAGGGCTGCCTCCGAATTGACTCTAGTGCCGTACTGGAAAGGACTTGCACTGATAATGAATTTGGTTGACTCCGAATCAGAGACACCCTCCCCATGCTGCTAGCTCTACACCCTATGCGTGCCACCCATTGCATGCTCCATACCCTGCGTGACAGACTGGGACTTTCCTGCAAGTTGCCGCATTCTCATTGGCCTGGTGCCGGAAGAAGTTGGGCAAATGGATGGCCTTGTGCATGGTGTGTGCAAGGATTCTGGCCACACACCGTACTCGTGTGTGCATGAGCCTGGCCATGTGTCCAAAGTACATGACAGTGGCCGCTAGAGCGGCTGCCTCAGCCGAGGTGAGCTGGGAAACATGGATTCTGCTCCATCTTTTCATGCCTTGATTTCTTGGCTGAGCTATCCCAGGGCGAGCCTAGCTATGATGCGGAGGCACACCATAGTCTAATTATATCGCTGGTATTGTTCCGTAGTGGTTCCATCCTTGATCTTAGCATGGCCTTGCGCGAACCCTCAGTTCGTAGTCCCTGCCGTTTTGCTTACGCTTGCGAAATTACAAACTCTTGCATTGTCTTTGAGCAAGCCGAAAAGGGATACGACGATCGTTAACGCAAGGTTTGACCCTTCGGCTTCTGCTGTTTGTCCTTGTTCCCGCCTTTGTCAGGGTACGGCATCAACATTCCCAAATTGCGACTCGTCACACGTCGTAGGCACCGCACTTGGCGGCTGCGGGCGTCCCTCCAATCGGGCTCGTCTCCTGCTGCTGGACCTGGGATCAGAAATAGCGAATTGCGGTTCCATCCGTTCAGCGAACAGCCGGCCGGCGTCGCATGAAAGAGAGGCGGCGACGGTGACCCCCCCGGAATACACAGCCCAGCAGCGAGAGAGTACGCAACAGAGCCGCCCCCGATAGTGGGCTTGGGTCACAGAAAAGCAAAAGTTCTGGTCTCTTTGCCTTTCCGCATCTCACACGCCTCTCGTAAGAGGAAAGGCGCCCTTTCTTGTTCGCCATTTGGCCGTTCTGTGCCTCAGTGGAGTTTTCCGGCCCTGGGGTGGGCTGGCTCACGTCTTCGTTGGCTGGCTGCCATCGAGCTGGGCTGGTACTAATACCTGGGCGCCTCGAATCGAGTCGAGCAGCCTTAAAAGGTCTATGCATGAGTCTCGTACCAGTGGCAACGCTCCTTCAAGCATTCGAGGCCATTCCCCCACAAGTTTACTCTCCACCGCCCATCTCCATCCTTGCTCTGGCGAAAAGAGTATAAATTAAAAAACAAAGCAAGGTAGGCTATAAGGACTGCCCAAGTTGCCTCTTGGAGAGCTTGCCTGATGCCCAAAAGAGGCTGACCCGCCCTGTTGCTTTCCAGCGAAGCCCGTCTTTCAAGTGGCTGAGAGAGGTTGCGCCTCCTAATCCTAGCAATATCAGCACTGCCGTCTCCAACCAGAGAACGGGAGGCTTCTGTGCTTTTCAACGAGTCAGTTTCAGTCTTCATACGTCTCTTCAGTGTTCAATCGACCAGAAGTTGGACTGCCCGGCTTCTTATACACCTGCGCATTGTTGGGGACGATACTCTGCCGACCTGCGGAGAAGACACGTTCGACGCCAACCCATGGCCTGATTGCATCTTTTATTCCAGGGGTAGATATATCACCATCTACACTTTTTCCAATCCGCTTAAGAGGGTGGCTCTCTCTCTTTATTGCGCCTCGGTTCACGACTTTGCCCCATCTGCGCAAAACTTGTTCGTTTCGCGGCGCTTGTCGAACTGACGAAGCTTCTGCTATCCAGCAGGTGTTTTAAGGAGAGGATCTGTTTGATCGAGAGATTTTCCGCTAGCAGCGCCTCCGCTGCCTCGGCAGCAGCACGAAGCACGATTCAGTATCGTATCCAGCGTGCCGGTTTCAACTGCGGAGCGAAACAAAGAGCAGCCACAAAAGACAATGCTGCCGCTGGCTGTCTAAAGAGTTCCGACCATCAGCCTTGACTCGCTCCAGCTCCCCAACCAGCTTTTATCGACAAGACTATCTCTCAGGTCTCTATCCAATTCCATCTGTCGGTTGGGTTTTCTGATTTCTCTCGCGTTATCGACTACAGCTTAATACCAATGTTTGCGACGCAACTTTGCGATCCTATTGCACACAAGTGGCCTCTGGAGAAATATTCGCCATCGTTTCCAGAGCAAATACGGCCTCGGATGGCAGACCCTTATGGCATTGGGTCCTCGGCAAAGCCGTTATGGCCAGAAGAAGGGGTGTACCTCCCACGAGGAGGAACCAGTCACCCGCAGCAACTTTTCCCGACATCGCAAGACTCGGCATCAGAAAAGGAACACCATGATTCTCTAGCAGAGAACCACGAAAATGCTTCCCAAGGTCATTCGTTCGGGGAATACCAAAACTATGATCAAGGGCCATCTCGATTTCGTGGCAGGACACCCCCCTCTGCTCCCAATATCATGACCGAAAACCCCGGCTATAGAGGCATGCAAAGTTCTGATCAATTTTGGAGAAGTCGAATGGATGCTGGCGGGATGACACATTATGGTGCTAGTACAACTGGACCACCAGCGACTGGACCTATGGGGATGGCGCATGGAGAAGGAGAAGAATACTCTGACGAAGGGGATGTTGGTGAAGGAGAGTCCGAGGGCATGCAGCAGACAGCAGCGGAGAGATTGGCTTCAAGAAGGAAGATGAAGCGTTTCAGGTAGGGAAGGCTTTGACAAAAGTACCTGTCCGTCACTAACATCGTAATAGACTGACACATCAACAAACACGATTCTTGATGAGCGAATTCGCAAAACAACCACACCCGGATGCTGCCCATCGAGACCGTCTATCCAGAGAGATCCCAGGATTGAGTCCACGTCAGGTTCAAGTCTGGTTTCAGAACAGGTTGGTTGAATAGCGTCCTCGAAGGATTGTTTGTTACAATCCCGCTAACATAATTTTATAGACGCGCAAAAATAAAGAGACTCAATGCCGACGATCGCGAGAGAGTTGTTCAGATGCGAGCTGTACCGGAAGACTTTGACAATATTCAGGCATTGCACTCTCCATACGGCGCGGTACAAGCATACGATGGATCAATGCCACACGCTCCGAGCCACCATCAGCCTCACATGTACGGATCCCAACACCAACGCCCGCTTCTGGTCGATGTGCGGCGTACCGAAGCCGAAAACCCAATGCAATCGACCGGTCTGACTCCCGTTTTTGGCGGCATTGGTTTTGGCCAGGGTCATGTTCCCGGTATGCTGGAACAAAACTCGATGCTTTCGTCCCCTTCAGTTTTTGGATCAAACGACAGATATACCTATGGAGCGAGACCGACTGGTATGGGCAGTCTTGATCCTGCAAAAGGTTCCGCTACGAGCAGTCCGATCAACGAAAACGATCATCGACCTGGCACAAGACCGCTACGACCAGCCGGTCTAGCTGATCCGCATACAAGAGGACGATCTGCTTCTTTGCAATCTGCTATGGGTTCATCTATGTACTGGCGAGGGAGCAGTCTTGGTGATGTGGCGGAAGCGCAAGACCCTGCCTCGGAGCACGGAAGCGAAGGCCAAACACCGTCCCTGCACACCTCAACGTCAGGGATGGGCCTCAATACCCTATTTTATGGCGGTGGGTACTAGCCAGTGTATGGTAGTGTGCAACAATGATTAACGCCTGTATTACCACTCAGGTGACACGCCTACGCAAACCTCAAGTACCACAGGTGACATGGTGCCTCATCAGGAGCAATTTCACCGCAGCCGAGCGGCTTCTGCATCGTTTCCGCTGGAAGCCCGTGTGAAATACCACGAGATGGAGCAACCATCGATTCTGTCTCCCATCCGAACGGACACCACGCGCTCGACAGCATCTGCTCATACAGGGCCGACCTATACATCTGGCTACCCTTCCCCATTGCCATTTCCAGGCAGCGCGAGTGTGCCCAATACGAGGCTGTTTCAGTCACGGGAACACATGACTCAGTTTGGGTACAACACTGTTGACACAAGTCCGGCAAGCCAGGCCGTTCCCATAGCCTCGCAAGCGGCGGCTGTGAATGTCGGCCAGAGACCATTCTATCACGAAGCGTCGCCAGTGCAGTTGGAACGGACGCAAGAGTCTTTATCGTATGGTGACACAGTGGAGGAATCTGATGGCGCAAAGCGGGAGTGACACTCCCGCTTCGTGTCGAATATCAACCGCCAAATTGTTTATAGATGGAAGGAACTTTCGTTTTTTGTTCTCTTTGTGTTGTTCTAGTTCCTTACATTTCTTGTATATATGATCAAGGTGCCAGTCTTGGGACGCAAACGAAGCAGCAGGATTGCTTAGCGAAAGGGTTGGATACGGACTGGCAGTAAATATAGTGTAAATGAAGTACGAAATGGCTGAAGATCGGTGGTTGCGGTGACTTTGTGGCGTCGGCGGCGTGCTTTTGTAATCCGCTGTATAAATAGCCTGAACCAATCAGTTTCTTGCTCCAGGGCAGGTATGGGAAGCAATGCGAGCTTGGCTTTGACTTCAGATATGCCAAATAATCTCCTCCGGCAGCCAGGCGGTTATTGCACCAGCACCGTTGGCGATGATGCAGCAACGACTGCGAGGCATATAGGTTTACCAGATGTATAATATCATCATCAAACAGTGGCGTGCAGCTGCATGCATTTTACTTGGGAATATTGAACGTACCGTCACCTCGCGTCATACGACGCATGGATCTGGAGGTCCAGACTCAGCTTGGAAATTGCTCTACGGTTTCGTGCTACGCAGTCGGCACAGTACACAGTCGGAGGTCGTGGTACTGGTTGTTTCCATCGCATCGAAAAGACATAGCCAATACATGTGCAGACAAAATGTAACTTGCATCAGGTCATCATCGTTTCATGGTAGCCGCACGAGGGGCCCTCGTGATGATGGTTTTAGGCAAGGTTAATCGGTCTCGACCGGGCCATCGCAATCGCCAGCAGCAAAGAAAAATAAAGCCGAGCTGACAATATGTAAATAGGTTTGGCGGTCTTGGAATTGTTTAGATATAGAAGAAGAAGAAAAAGGAAAAAGCGGTCCAATAATCCGCCCAGCTGTGAAAAGGCTGCGGTGGGCGGACCCGCGTCGCACATCACGTGATGACGTCGTATATTTCCACGCCGACAACTGCGAACAGTGTGTGCCGACAGTGCGAAAATTGGGAAAACTTTGGCGGGGAGCGAACGTTGGCACCATTTCAGCGCAACTTCAGGAGCACCACTCCACTGTAAGCAGAGCTCCAGTGGCTCCTCGTTCCGCCCCACTACAGAAACCGCACTGTGCCGCACGGCTGCGCGGGTGTGGTAATACAGGCGAGGTTGTGGCACTCGGTCCACGCCCCGGCCTTCTGCCTTGTCTTTCAGGCCGCAGGTCCTCACCAACCATTCCCTCGCCCATCTCCGCCGCCTCCATCGCCCGACGTTGCCATAATATCATCAAACGTCAACCCTTGGCTGTCGCGAGCATCCCGCCCTTGTTACGACGCCGCGCCGCCTGCGAACCAATATATACAACACCCGACCTTCACGATCGTTTTTTTCTGTTCGCCTCCGCCGCCAACCCACGTCAACGAGACGAACCGCCACGACACCGCGCATCCAACGCCTTTTTCTGGCGGCGCCCTCTTGTCGCGCACACACCGTTGCCGCCGAAACCCATCGCCGTTTCGCCGCCCGGCACCCGCGTGCAGCTATCTCAGGCGATCCTTTCGACCTGACGAGTTTTTATCCCCGAAAACGGCACCGACCCTTTGACGGAAACCCCCAGCATTGTATGACGCTCGATAGCTGAAGGAGAGGCTCTGCCTAGTCCAATCCGCTTTTGCCAGCCGGCAAATTTGGCGCGACACCTTTTCTATTCGAACTCGTCATCTTCTCCCCCTCTCCGTGGTTTCCTTCTCGTCCGAGGCGAAGCTTGAGCGAGAGACCGCGATGTCGTTCCATCCTCAGACCCCACAGAGCCCTTCGCAACCATCACCAGCCACACACTCCGACACCATGGCGACCGCCAACTCCGCCTCCACGGGTCCGACGACTCTTCCTACACCTGCACATAGTGTCACCGGTAGCGTTTCCCAGTCCGACATGGCGATGGCCGACGACTCCCCCCACAAGCGAAAGCGACCGCTCGATGATATCGGTGAACGTGACCAAAAGAAGGTCCAATACGATTACAAGCTCGGCATCGAGGACCTACACCTTGATGTCGGGGAGAAGTATCTTCTGCTCAAAAAGCGTAAGAAACCCATCTGCTGCACATTTTCCGCCCTTCCTTTGGTTGAGATGGAGGCGTCAGCTGCGTGGCAAAGTTTTTACAGTGAAGAGTATTTGTGTTAACACTGCCCTGCGCTACAGCTTACACCGGCTCGTTCCTAAACACGTCGCAGGATTTGTACGCAATGTTTGGCCTTGAAGATCTAGCGGCGGAAGTGGCGCGAGAGAAGCCCAACGGTGAGAAGAATGCCCTCCGCAAAACCTACAAGGGACATATCAAGCGACTTGGGGTTGCTGGACACTTTGACGTACAGAAGAAGAAGGAGGACGCGCCTTCGGATTTCATGGCCATGCTGCAGGTGCCAGATCTCGAGTGGAATGTGCACCAGGTCAAGGGCCGCGAGATTGGCGACGGTCTATCCGAAGCCACCGTCTCGAGCCTGGGCCGGGCCATGACCATGTCTAAGGGCCCTGTTGCGCGGTCCATCTGGGATGGCTCTGTTCTGGGCGACATGGGTCCTCCCAACACCGGAGACACGAGCAAGCCTGCGGCGCCCAGCAAGAGCACCGCACCCAACACACCGGCTGCCACTACGCCGTCTGCCATGGACCGAGCCCGGGGCAACGCCGCTCCCGGCACGGATCCACTGCGGCCCCGTCGAAACATCAAGAAGAGGACATACGGCGACAGCAGCTACGAGGGCTACGGCGAGGGATTCCCCGATGATGATGGCGGTGCTGACACGGGGTACTCTACGGGAGAAGGCGAGGGAGGGCAGAAGCGTAGGAAGAAGGTAAGCTTGTCGGTCGTCTATGTTGTTGAGTCGCGGTGACTAACAAGAGCAGCAGAATTCTGGAGCTACGCCGCCCTACCCGCCCGTACGGCAGCACAGCTACGGTCCTGGCATGGTGGGAGCATGATTGTGTGCTCATTTGCTGTTTGTTCCACACGTCAGACACCATGACGCAAGAAACGAACAAGAGCGTGATACGAGGCACGAGAGGGGTTCACTTCACCTCGGCGTGTCATTGGATTGTACAGGGTTTTCACGACAAACATGAGGGGAGTTTACGGCCACACCGGTTATTGTTTTCATTAGACGCCGAGTTCCTTTTCCTTTTCCTTTACTTTTCCTATTCTGGGGTTTTTACTTGACACTGCTTGTGTCATGGCTGCTCTCCGTTGAGACGGCACTCTTTTTCATGTTTCCATATTGATTTTCTTTTTCACAGCAAGGCGTTTGGGGAAAAAGACTGCTTTTTTTTTGTTATTGTTATTGGCTTTTTTTCTTGTTCTTTGGAACAATGGCACACAAACACACAACTATGCGCGATAGAATGGTTTCTGGGGGATTTTCATTTTTTTTTTTTTTGGCTATGCTTTACGAGGGAGTGGCATTTGGCAAGAGAGGACGGGCTGTTGTTTTCGGTATGGCGATCCAAGCGCTACGAGAAGAAACGGCCTGTCGACTTGATTGTGTCACTGAGGGGATAGATGGATGGTGGCCATGTTGGGTGAGCAGGCGCGGGCGAACGAGATGACTTGTGGTTGTTCAACCCGGGTTTGCGTTTTCTCGACGCTATTTACGCTGCCTCGACACTCTGTTTGACCCAGCCAAACAAAAGCCGTTGAGCGAGAGGCGTCGGCCCTCCAACACGACCCACCATCTTTTTGAGGAAGAAAAGATTGAGCGTGGCTGTATTCATTTTTATATCTTTTTTTTACCTTGGTATTGCCTATTGGTTTGTTTTTTTGCTTGCTTTTGCTCATTCGTGCCTCGCGGTGCTGGAATAATAAAGCTTGCAGTGAAGAGCAGAGAGTTTGAAAAAGGAAGTCTGATGATGAAGTTGTTTTTTTTCCTTTGACTGTTTGATACCAGCAGAACAACATGCTCTTTTAGTTTTCACTTTTTTGATAACAAATATTGACACAAAAAAAAAGAGAAATTATCAAAACAATCACATGATGCTTCTTCTAATGTGATAGGCGCATATTATAGAGGTGTAAAGCTGACTAGAGGTAGAGCACCTGGCCTTGTCCTAGCTGCAGAGACAGAGTGACTCGATTTATATGCTGGTGTCTGTACATTTTTCTGTTTCGTTCGCAGTGCATAATAGACTATAGGGACTTGGTGATGTATTAAAGGACCTAGTCTTGTCCCAGGTTTACAAGTCTCGAGGAGAAGAAGTAAAAGGTGCAGGCGTAATAGCCCGTATAATATTTATCTTCACATTAAGCGTTGGCAAACTGAATGTACATCCATCATCGTATATATAAACCCAAAAAACCAAATGTCAACATGTCAAAACCAACGCTCAGTACATATTCATGACCACATTATACATATCAAAAGATGAAACTGCCTTCCCTTTTCGCTTTCCATCCCGTATTTCAACATTTTTCTTTTAAAACAATCCGCACGCCTTCGTGCATTATTGAGGGGGATCGCCAAAATTTCCATTTTCCACAGACGGATACGCGCCGCCGCTCATCTCCGCCCAGTTCCAGTCCAGCGTCATGGGCAGCGCGAATAAATCCTGCGGCAGCAGGGGCTGGTGAAACGGATGGTCCATGACCATGGCCGACGGATCTGGATATCCTCCTGCGCCACTCATGGCATTAAACGAGTCAAAGTCGCCATTTTGAGGAATATGCTGGTGCTGCTGGTGCTGTTGTTGATGGTGCTGCTGCGGGTGGTATGGCTGATGCTGCTGCTGGGGCGTGCTCTGCTGCGAGTCGTTACCGTTGGCCGCTTTGGGCGACTTTTGCTCTTCAGACGGGGACGTGGCGGCGACAGGCCCCCACGAGGATGAGCGCTGCGTGCGCACCGGCGGGGAGAGCTCCTCGATGGTGGTGGGGATGGGCACCTCGGAGGTGTCGACGTTCTTGGCGGCGCCCTTGACCTTGCCGTTGGTGCTGCGCTTGCGGCGAAAGGACTGGTCGTTTTCGGCCTTTTCAATGACGAGCTTGGCGATGCGCACAAACTCGGAGCAGACGCCGAGCATGCGATGGACGCCTCCTTGCTCGGCTTCCTGGCCGAGCATGGACAAGAAGGTGACGACCAGGCCCATGAGGCGCGTGTCCGACTTGGCGCGCACGTCGAGCGGGTTCTGAAGAATGTTGCCAAACAGCGTCACCAGCGCGGAGACGGGAAAGTAGAGAATCAACCTAGTACATGTTAGCGTTTTGTGTGTGAGTGAGTAGATGAAGAAAGGGCCTACCAGACACAGGCGAAATCGCCTTGCGGGACGTATTTCAGTAGGGAGATGGAGGCGCGTGCCGCAGCAGTCGAAAGAGCCGCAGACGAAAAGACGCGAGGATTCAGCGGTCGCGCGTTGAGACCTTGGATGGCATAGTTGGCCAGTCGACTCGTCCAGTAGCCGTGGTGGACCGACATGCGGTGGATGGTGGTCAGACAGTTGTAGTAGGCAAAGTGCAGCATGACGACGTGGAGGATCAAGGGCGTGTGCGACGCCTTGATCTCGTGCTCGGGGCGGAACTCGATGGGGATGCGGTCCTTCCACTCCTCCAGCTGCTGGTCCAGCTCGCCAATGGTGTTGAGCAGCTCGCCGTCGGACTGCTTGGTCGCCTTGGTGGAGTACAGCTTCTTGTAAACCTGGCTCTCGATGACGGCGAACTCGCAGATGACGCGGAACAGGTTCATCTTGCCCTTGCCGTCGGCCAGGGGAATATTTCCAATGTTGTCCTCCGGGTCGGCATCGGGCAGGTCGACGTTGGTGTCGTCGTCATCCTGGGCGGGTGGGCGGCCGGAGCGCAGACACAGGTCCTTGTCGAGCATGTAGGCGATCCAGAAGACGCGCTTGCGCTGCTCGATTTCGATGGGGTTGAGGTTGAAGCCGGAGCCGCGCTTGTGCAGGCCGATACTGTGGGAGAGGCGGATAGCGGCGGCGACGAGAAGAAACGAAGGCTGCGGGTTGGGCGTGCCTTGCATGAAGAGGGCCATGCCCAGCAGGGCTTGGACGGAGAGGAGATCGGTATTGCGCATGGTCAGCTCAGAAAAGACGCCCATGGCGTTCTTGAGGTAGGACCAGGCTTTTTCGTCTTCTTCTTGGGGCACCAGGTTGCTCATGACGCGGAGACGATGGGCAATGGCCAGGGCGCAGTTGAGACTTGCCCACCAACCGGAGCCTTGGTAAGGGTTCGACGAGTATTGGCGCTCGACGAGGTGCATAAATGTCGGCTGGTGGAAGAGCGGAAACATGCAGTTGAAGTTTTCAAAGTAATCGGTGAGCAGGGAGAGCGCCTCGTGCTTGGGCGGGAGGGGTCTGAAGACGGGGCGTTGAAACAGGTCGCCAAAGACTTCGGGCTTCCAGTTGGTCCACTTGTGGTCGTCGTCGGAGACTTCAGAAATCATCTCCTGGAACGAGTCGTCGCCGGTCCTGGCGTTGACCCATTGGATACCCTTGGGAGAGAAGATGGAGAAGCCGGACGAGGAGCCAATGTATCGTGTCTCGCCGCTCTGGTTGGTGACGAGGGAGCACATCATTTCCGAGAGCGCCTCGACCTGCTCCCCTTCATCGTCGCTTTCCTGTTTGAACCGGTCCTCCGAGGACAGGCCCGACTTGCGCCTCTCGGCGGGTTCTTTGGGTTCCTTGCCGGGGGATGCCAGCGAGCTCTGGGGTGTCGAGTTGTCTGCTTGTGAGGGAGACACGGGTGTGCTATTGGAGGCAGTGGCGAGGGAAGCCTGTCTAGATTTTTCCTGCAGTTTCTTTTCAAGAGAGCCGAGATCGGTGCTCGGGTCGTCGTCGTTTAATACACCTGCAGATGTAAGCAGGCGTCACGGAGCGGGGTGTTTGTGAGTGTGCGGGTGGAATATATACCTGACAGACGGAGTAGCTGCTCCATGCGGCCGAGGCGGTTCTCGAGACCCTCGATATATTTAGCACTGCGACAGCTGTTAGTCTCAAATTCGAGCAAGCGTGCTCGGCGAGGGGGCGTACCCTTTGGGTGGGCTGCGCTTCTTTTCCACCTGGGTAAAGGCGCAGTCGGTTTTGTAAGTGAGGCAGTTGGTGCAGGCGGGCAGCTTGCCGTCGCACTTGATTTTCTTTTTTCTACACATGTCGCATGCCTATTTCGACGCCACGGTTAGTTATAGCCGGCGTTTAGCATCCTCTTGTTGCGACAAAACTTGCCCTGGCGATGCGCCGTCTCTTGGCGTCGTTGGTGTCCTCCATGAGCAGCTGGGCGTCGGAGAACATGTGGGCGGTCATGTCGGGAATGTGCTGCATGTTGGGCATGCCGTCCTGGCCGTAGGAGCCAAAGATTTGCGGCGGCTGGTTCATCAATGGCGGGCCGGAGCCGGGCATCTGGAAGCCCATTTGGTCCATGGCGGCGGCGGGAGCGCAGAGGCAGCGCGGAGGCGGATGCGGAAGCGGAGGCGGAGGGGTTGTTTTGCGACGCGCCGAGGGTGGCGAGACGGCGCTGAGATGTAGGCGACGCTGAGATGTAGGCGCCGCTGAGATGTAGGCGCCGCTGCGATGCGGGTTGGTGGTGTGTGTTGTTCAAGGAAGAATCAGTTGGGGGTATTTCTGTCAAACGTGCAGAGGCGACGGAGTTGTGTAAACGAGAGGCTGCGGCTGGCGTGGTGGTGGTGGATCGGGGATCGGTCAGGCTCAGTGGTGTTGCTCGGTTTGGCTGGTGCGGGCAGCTTGCAAGCAAAGCAGCGCGGGCAGGTTGGGGCAGAACTGGACGGGTGAGCGATGGAGAATGCGGGAGTGGCAAGTCGGGTTGTCGCAATTCGGATCGATTGGTTCGGGAGTATCAAAAACTTGAATAGACGCTTGTAATTAATTTTGGTGAGCAAAGCAGTCGAGGAACAAAGAACGGGCGACGCGGGAAAAAAAGGCAGTGGAAGGAGAGAAAGCGAGGCGGACAGGCCGGCGCTGGCTGGGGATGCAGGTCAGCAGCGGAAGCGTCCCTCCTACCTAAGCTCTCTACCTTATTACTGCGGCACCTCACCTCGCAGGTGCCTGAAGCGTGCACTTGCTTGCGGAGGCTCTCTGCTAGCGGCCTCTCATCTGGGGAAGTCTCAGGCGCATTCCCACTAAAACAGAAGCTTGCGGAAAAGAGAGTTTCTTTGGAGCTTTCAGCGTTGCTGCTGCACCACACCACACCACACACCACCACCACACCACTAGTTACTGCTGGGCACCACAAGGGATGGCTGTGTGTCTCTGATTGCTGATGTACCGTTTTCCGCCGCTACGAATACGCTAGCGCCTTCACGAAACAGCCCTTCACTGGCGGGGGAGGCTGTGCTGCCCGCCCGCCAGTGCATCAGCGCGCAAGGTCTAGCTGGACAGGGCCTAGAATCCCCCGTCTCAGCGGAGGTGCCGGAGCTGCGGGGGGGAGAAAGACTGAGCGACGATTACGGATACACCACGCCACTTTCCGCGTTCGCGATATCACGATCCTGTCTGTTCTAATCAATTTCTTGGTTCCCATTCTTCCTGCATAAGGATATTATACTATGCATCTTGAATTGCGCAATTGGTCATTGCGGATTTGTGTCAATGGCAGGTATCCGGTGGACGCCGTCTGAAACAGGAACTGTCACTGGGCTGTCGCGAGATTTGTATTTTGTTGCCTAGGCACTCTTCTTCAGACGAAACGGATAAGTTTGCCTCTTATCATGTGACTGTATAATTGATAGATTGTGTTTCCCGACGTGATTCATATTCCGGCCATGGGAAGAATGAACAGAGTTCTTTGTAAATGATCAATTCGTAGAACGATTCATCTACTTGAGAGAATATTTATATGCCGTCCCTCATATCATACAATGGGCGCAAAACCAAGACTAGAGCTCCAGCTTGGTCAAGTTTCCAAGCAGAATTTCGCCTTGGTCTGTAGCGTGGAGCGGGCGGACGCTGGGGCGCGTATCCGCCACCAGGCTAAATGCGCTCGCGATGCCTTTCAACAGCCACCAGCCATCCGCCCAGCCATCCCACGGCAGCCTTATCATATAGCGATACACAATACCGGGTGCGTCGAGGAACAAGAACGACAGGTGCTCGCCTGTGATGCGCATGCCCATCTGCCATGTGACGTAGGCCACAATCGCCAGGTCCGCGACCACGCACATGGTCGTGGCCTGCAGCAGCTCCGTCCACGACGCCGCGAAATCGACGGACACGCAGCTGAGGGCCGCGAAGATGATGCCCGAGATGAGCGTGAGGATGCACACTTCGTAGGCGGGATCTTTGCCGGGCTCAAACGGGCCGGCCGTGGCCCTGTGCGGCGGCCGCGCCCAGTGCCACTTCATCAACGCAAAAGCCGGGAGGAAAGGGGCGATGAAGAGCAAGGCTTTGAGAAGAAGCATGTAGTACCTTCCGGGTCGAATGTAATTTTGGTAAATAATGATGGGGAGGGCGACGGCAACGACAAGCTCGGTCAGTTCCATGTTGAACAAGGTGCTGTTTTGATGTGTTGCGATTAGCGTCTTGAAATGTCGAGCTATCGAGCTACGCGCTCCTCACCTTGCATATGCGGGCCGAGAATGCTACAGATACGAAGAGAATAAATATACAATATAAAACATAAAATATAAAACAGACTCTCTATCTCGGTACCGACAAGAATCAAACGTGAGATGAAGAAGAATTGGAGATGCGAGCACGCTCCCTTCTCCCGGCCCTGGCTGATGTCGACGCGTGCAATGAACGCGTTTGCAGCTGTAGATGTCGAGGTTGGTCAGATACCCATCATCCCAGTTTGAAAAATCTGGCTGCGGGCACCGAAACCAAGCTCCTGTAAGAATAAATCAATACTTTCAGGGGAAAAAATCACTATTTGTGGAAAGGTGGTCGTCCTAGCGCCGTCGCCAGCCTTGTCCTTGACAATGCTCCGAGTCTCACGAATGAAGACGGCCGAGAACCAACATGGCAAACTGCACTCGTAATGTTAAACTAATTTCATCTCAAAAAGCGAGTACAATGCAAATGCAAATGCAGACATGCTCGCCCGCATTCCGATTCAGACGGGTCAACATGACGTGACATTCCCCTCCCTGTTTGTTCTAAAACCCGACGATCTCGGTGGCGGGTTGCGACGCCACGCCAGCCCGTTGTCTCCAGTACCTACGCACTTTTTGTTTCTTTGCTCGCTCAAAATACAACTGCGTTTCGTAAGAGTGTCGTAAGATGGCGATAGTTCAATCCGCCCTACTGCCAGAGGCGGCGAATTGGCATGATGAGAGGGGTGCGGGCATTAATACACCTGTGCAGGAGACTTGTTGCAAAGTTCCATACGATGCCACCCCCCCAAAAAAAACATCAGACGAGAGCTGCAGTCCTTCTCGATGCTCATTCGTCTTGCCTATGACAGTCGCAGTATTACCAATCCCACATTTGAAAATCCCTCCCGTTTTTGCAAGCAAGGTCTTCTCCCACGTTGTCTGTGGCGAATTTAAAATGTACGGCAGCGAGAGCCGTGCGATGCGATACGAGTACGACAGCTAGCCTTATTCCCTTCTCGGCAGCTCATAGCACACACACACACGCATGCACTAATACTGCGACACGGCGAAAATCCTTTCAACGTGCAGTGCCGTCGCAGTTTGCTTTTCCTTTTCGATTCTCCAGTAGGTTGACTTTTTTTTAAACCCGCTAATGCAAGCCCGGATGGGGACCCTGTTCCGCACGTCCCCTCATCCAAGACCAGATCCCGCTGTCACTCCCCCCCTCCCTTCCGGAGTATTTGTATTTGGAATAGAATAAGCCAGCAGAGAACAAACAGGGAAAACAATGGACAACACATCTCTGTAGCATTCTCCCCCACCTTGCCTCTCTCACACACGCTTTTCTCCCATCTTTTAATTTCGAAACATTTTCTATATATTTTTGTTTTGCTGTTATCTCGCATCTGTTACGACTGGCTGTCATGGTACTAGTCTACTAGCCTTCTTGGCATTTGTCGCTAGCGTGCTTTGGCGAGAAATGATTCCACATCATTTCAAAAACACACTGCCGTACAGACAAGTCGCTGCTGGGCCTTGGCTCAGGTATTCGGGACGTTTCACAGAATGTGGTGACCCACGCCCCACACCCACTCTCACTCTGTCTTTGGTATCATAAGGACGGTAGCTGTACGTATGCAAAAGAGGTTTAATAGCAGCCATGCAGTATATCTCTTCTGCCACGGCCCTTCTTCTTGAAACATGGCTGTGCAAACGGTTTTCTTTCTTCTTCGACAAAGACAAAACCCAACGGCGTCCAGACGAATGTCGACAAGTCGATGATGCAAAACACGGCCGATTCCCGAACAACCCGTCTGAAACGCATCCGAATCACACAACCATCTTCGATTCGCTCGTTCGCATGCGGTATCTGTATGACCTTGCGAACCTCTCCGATGCCAGAGACATGTCAAACAAAGGTCCGATGACGTGTGCACCGTGACTACGAACAACGCCGCAGAACGAAACCTCCTTCTCACCAACCCTTGGTTTGCATAAAGTCCGCCGCCAACTCCGTCCATGCAATTGCATAGAAACCTCACTATAGGTGTCATTCTCTAGAGATCATTCCTCAAATCGCCCAAGAACCTGGTAATCCAAGGCTCACCACCCAAAGCCTCACCTTCCAAACTCACATGCCGGTAAACATCGTCACACAATCCGTCACGCCGCACCGCCGTTCACCTCTCACAACATCCGCACGCTTCACGCATCACATTGCACACAAGACAAAATTTGGGTAATTAAAGATTTGTTGCTTCCATCCAACTATGTAAATTTTTGCTCCTCCACTGCTCTAAAATGTACATTATATCAGAAAAAGAAATTGCACACGATAATAGATGGTTGAGACCCAACCGGTACCGTTGCCTGTATCCCCCATGGAAACGCCCAAATTCAACAAGAGCCGAGAAAAATAAAAGGAAATACTGTGTCTGGCAGTGTACGCTACGGCCTTTCTGACCTCGTACTATCCAAGACTGTCCCTGCTGGGAAGAAAACGCTGGCAATGACGCCGCAAAAAAATATGGATAAAATGTGAAACCATGTACAGGTCGAAGAGAAACCAATAAGTGTAAAAAGGTAAAAAGGTAAAAATGCTCGTGGTATAGTCGCTTTTGTAGAATCAATCATCATATGCTCTCCTGAAACCGTGAGCCAGATCGCGGGCTGCCGCTCGAACCAGGACGTCGCGGTGGCGATTCGTACCGCGACCTTGGCGGCGACGGCGCAGGGTCGGCAAACGGGTTCGACTCCGCCACGGGCGTCCGCGCGGGTCCCGAACGCATAATCGGAACGCCGCTTACCGGTCGCATCGGCGCGCCGAGGGCAAAAGGTTGATCGCCAGGCTGGAAGGGCTCAGACGATTGCGAAAACTGACTAAACGTGCTCTCGCGCGGATTCTCGCGCGGATCCGTGTATCCGTCGCCGCCGCTGTAAAGAACAGATGGCAGCTTACGGCCCGACACGCGATAGAAGCCCCGCTCGCCACCTGATGGCACTTCGAGCATATCAGACGAAGCGGCGGTCGTGGCCCGTGATTGGCGTTTGTTGGTCAAAGCAGCAAAAGCGGCGGTAACAGACGAGGCAGCGCCGTTTCGCTCCGCCATCGAGTTGGTGGCATCGCTACCCGATGCTTGCAGCGCGGCGAAGCCTCGGGTTTCCGTGTTTCCAGGCAGCGACGCGCCATCACGCTTCTTCTTGTAGCGGAGGGCAAGCATGACGAGCAGGGCGAGAAAGGCGACACCAGCAATGCTTCCCACCACACCGCCAACAATCTGCTTTTGCTGGGGCGTCAGTGGATCGCTGGCCGTCGCAGATGAGGTGGGCGAGGTTTCAGCGCTGCCGGCAATCGTGGGGATGATGGTCGGAGAGTTCCACGTCGGCGTGGAGCTGTATGTGGAGGAAGATGATGATGACGAAATAATTTCGCTCGACGTTGAAAGGAGGCGAAAGTTTGATAATGTCGTAGAAATGTTGGACGACTGGGTAAAGGTCGTCGGTTTAATGGTAGAGTTGAAAGCGCTGCCGAGAGCAGTCACGTTGCCCCAGGCGGTGCCATTGCTCGTATCCGACAGGGTGGGAAAGCCGGAGACGGAGGACGGCGGAACCGGGGCGGCGACGCTAGGCTGCAGCGAAGTCGATGTCGTGTGATGAGTAGAGGTGGTGGTGGATGGCGTCGAGGATGAATGGCTTCCGAGGCCGGGGAGAAGGCTGCTTGGGTTCACGGCAATGGTAAAAGCAGGGCCGGACTGCGAAATGATCTCGCCGGTGCCGGGGTCGACAACAACGGTGTTGGGGGTGGCATATTGAGTAGAGG